>JARQST010000577.1:1236097-1264777 GCA_030142225.1 Pachycephus smyrnensis
GTTTTTTCGAGATGAAGGCTTTAACTATTGACTAAGGTATATAAGTTTTTCATAATAGAATGATATATACATCTGTAATATAATACATAAATGATTTTAATCAATTGTTTTTACGTAAAGTTTGAAATTTCAATAGGAAATTCCGGTCAGCAATGTGTTAGGGATTTTCTAGTAACATTCCGACGACCTGACCCGGCACTGCCACTACAAGAAAAAATAACAAAATTCTCCAGTAAACATTTGGAGAGGGAGTATCTGAAAAATATATGAAAAGTGAATAACTCTTAGCCAATCGCGTGTTGGGTTCAAAAGAAGATAAGCACAACGATTGGCTAACAGCTATTCACTCTTCGTATTTTCACCATAGTGAAAGACACGCAATCCCTGATTAGCTGACGTCATCTTCCATGACGTATGATTCCGACAAATCAGAACTATGATTTTGAACTTTCGTCGAAACGAAAGTAGAAGAGATTTCAGTCAATCGTTGCTCTTGCCTTCTTTTAACTCCAGAACACGATAAACAGCTATTCCATTTTCGTCATGAAACATTAATTGTACAAATAACAATCTCTTGAATTTCAGAATTTTAACATCGCAATTCCTCAAATGAGGTCTAATCCAATCGATCCAAGAAAGGCATAAATATCTTTGTACCGTTTCTTTTCTCAAGCGTACTTTTACGAATTTGCGCTTACAAGCTCCCCAACAATCATAAAAGTGGGCCAGTGATGGGCCCTTACTGATCCACTGCACTTATCAATGGACCAGCAACGCTCGAGTACTGATCTAACTCTTACGTATTTGCTAGGTCACGATTCAAATCGACTGCACGTAGCCCATCGTTCACTGCAGCATTCATTGCAATGACAAAGACTGACCAGGCCGAATATACGTTTAACATTCCGTCCGTCTCTGTCCGAGCCTCAGGCGCTTCTTCGGCACAATTCTATCCTTGACATTTTACATTACGTCCGAGTCCCTCCTGCTGCAAACGAGCGTCTCACCCGCTATCTCTTATCCACGTTGACGCACCTGCACAGACTTAGACTTTCTACAACGTGACACAAGAATCAAAGAGTCATCATCTTTTGGAGGAAAGCCCTCTATATATACGCATTAAAAATTATCAAAAAATTTCATTTAAAGTGCTTCAGCTTTGATTAAAAAAAATCTAGAATATATACCTTAATTAGTTTACGTTCTAAAAGAACAACAATGACTTATATTATTTATATTAAATGTTCATTACAATATACTCGTCATTCAACCTCAGATTTCTTTTTCACAGACAAATCCTCCACATCAGACAAAGCCTTCGTTTACATGACTTATGGATGCGCTAAACTAAAATTCTGCTCCGTTGAAGGACAACAATATCTGTACAATACACAGAAAGTATCTCTGCAAAATAACAATGAATTTTGGCAACCAAATAAAGCGTATGCAAAAACAATTCCAAAATACAAGTTTTGCGGTCGTCCACGGATAAAAGTGATGATATTAAATTAACGCGATGATATTTGAATGACCGTATTCAGGTATATATGAAAGAATAAAAGAATAAAAAACACTTGCATCGACTACGTTAACGCGACTGTAAATACGTTAACGTGACCTTATAAAAAAAAAGAAGTACGTCTTCAGCAAACACAGCATACCAATCACAGATTTCTTTTCTTCTTTTACTACATCGTTTCGTGTCCCCTAGCATCTCCGATCGCCCGCGAGTATCCCCACTTTGTTTTCGTAAATTGCAGATGAACGACAAGAGTCACACTCTCACTCTCATCCAACATGCCCGCGAGGTGATAAAAGCACCGTAAAGATGCGACGCACCTCGCAGTTCGTCCTTTCGATTCATAAAAGAACTTTCCACATACGACAGACGTTTTATCATTTAAACCGCGCTCAGCGCCGTTGCGATGGTTACTGGCAGATCTATTACAGGGGTCAGCAAGAGCAGGCCCTTGCACCTAATTACCTTGATCTTTCTTCTGGTAGCTAGTGAGTATTGTTTGAAAATTTTCCCGCGCGATTATCCATTTCAAATCCAACGAAAATTCGTAAAAACTTATGGAACCTAATGTACGCTTATTATTTACAATCATACTTTTGCGTTCGACGGTATACGAGTAGCGGAGAATTTAACGGATTTTTTAAGCTTTATTAAACTTTTTCAATAATTATCATTATTTTGTTATTCAAGAACGTTATTTTCATTATTCCGTAATCTTCTTGCTCGTACACGTGCCGTTCTATTCGCGCGTGCCAAATGTGAGCTGAATATTCGAGTTGCATTACGTAAGGGTCTACTATGCTAATTCACGACGAGAGGATTCGTGACAGAGAGAGAGAGAGAGAGAGAGAGAGAGTTGATGAAAGATGATCAGAGACTTTCCCTCGAAGAATTCTCGATAAAAGATCGTAATATCTACACGGTTTGTCATAATAGTCCTACACGCGTCGTATAATAATCGTAAAAAAATTCTATGTAGAAATAAGAAATAAATTGCCGTTTAAACGCCACAGGTGTACTAAGTCAGTATCAAGGCGGATCCACATCCTACAATCGTATAAACGAAATACAAAGCCAACAGCAAACACTGAAAGGATCGTCGCGTGCAAGCTGTCCTGAGAAAAATGGTCGATTTCCTATAGCATCCCAATGCGACGGGTATATCGAATGCATCGACGGCGTCCCGGAGGAGAAACTGTGCCCGGAAGGTTTGTTATTTAATCCCGAGGCACGATTTAATTATCCTTGTGGATATCCAATCGACATAGACTGTGCTGGACGATCGAATTTACGTAAGTGTTTTCAAAATTCTCAACCTTGCAGTATATCTTGAAAGGATCATCCTGTATGTGCGAATAAAATTGATTCGCACTGCTTAACGTTGGAGGAACTTTTTGCAGAACCTCCTCAGCCTACTGAAGACTGTCCGCACCAGTATGGATATTTCAAAATTGGCGACAGACAGAATTGCGGGCAATTTATGAATTGCGCCGACGGAAAGGGTTACGTTTTTGATTGTCCCGAAGGTCTTGCTTTCAATTCCGAAACGTATCGATGCGATTGGCCAGATCAGGTTCCTGATTGCGATGCCGAGGGTAATGGAGGCGACACTCTTTTTTATTTCATTATTATTAAGAAGTCATAGAAATCTAACCTAACGATTCGGAGGAGTGTTATTGTACGTTGAACGGATTTCACTATTCATTTTTGGATTTCTTTTCAGCTTATCTAGGATTTTCTTGCCCACCAACCTCTAAGGATGGGACATTTCTTTCTGGTGAAATAAAATACTACAGAAGTCCCGTAGATTGTCAACGTTATTACATCTGTGTTAACGATCGACCGCGTTTATTAAATTGCGGTGAGGGCAATGCGTTTAACGATCTTATTAATGCCTGTGACGCAATTGAAAACGTTACTGGATGGTTCGTACCATGGATTATGATTCTTTTTATCCTTAGTTTACTTTCTTTTATACATAGAATAATATTCTATTTCTTCTCCAGCGCGATACCTTCGATAGAAGAGCAATCAAGGTACGACGCGTCTCAGGGGCCGCTGCAAGGACATGCTCGACTATTTTAGCATATAAGTAAACACGTGAGAAAAAACGAGTAAAACTTTGTAAGCAATAAGATTAAAGAGAGTCTTAAATATCTGAGTAAATAATATGCGAATCTCTGTTAATAAAGTTGAGATGCTACTGCGAGATATAATATTATAGTATTAGTCTGTCGAATAAATGACCAATGGATCATTCGTGAAAAGTATTGGCACTAGTCTTATTCTCTAGCACGAAGGTTAGACGGAATGGCACCAGCAGCTATACTGTTAGATTACCATTAGAATTTTGGTAATTGTAAAAGTATTGTCGGCGTATATGTCAGCTGGTTTGGGCTCGTTGAAATCGGTGATCTCTACCGAACGGCGTTCTTCTGGTTCCCTAGTATCGACCGGTAAACCGGTTTTCCCTAGCACGAGTCACGCAAGTTCCTTACAACTATACCGCTACGTGCCATACTATCCTGATATCTCCGTCTAGGAGCAGGAGCTAGGATCGGCGGCAGGACTGCTAATCGGCATTCTCTTTGCGGTCCATGAAGAGAAATTAAGAAAAATTTTTATTATTCATTTTGATAAAGGTATACGGAATAGTATGTAACGTACGCACTTTAATAGTAGACTCATTAAATCTAATCCGAGTATACGTACTTTGTGTAATAAAGGGAGAATCTTTGAATCTTAGAAAGAGAATGCACCCTTGCGATGTTTCCTTTGGGTTTGAAACTGTAACGGAAGGTAGAGATCAAAAAGGTACTAAAACTGTTGGTATATGCACAGTGGCTTATAAATTTTGTAAATTGCGTAATTTTTTCAATTGACGCACAAATACCACATCTATCTGTATTTTTGGTAGGTAAATTTTACGTGACAAATGTAATTGGGGCGGCTGGCACTTGTCTTCTTTAAGGGGGATACATTTAAAAAATGGAGGAAGAAGTCGAGGCATTTGTATAGATAACTTTGTCGTATATGTAATTATTATTAGGTTTATAGTGTATTATATGAAGGCACTTTTCGCGCCTAGACGCACGGAAAGAGGTCATATTATCGTATTCAGTTCAAGAAATAGTTTCCGGAAATGAGATGAAAGAAACGAGCATATTGAGACTTGAGGTAAGTAGATGGATAAATTCACTGTGGATGAGGTATAATGTACGAATAAAGGACGAAGAAGACAATTTGCGTATACTTCCAGCCGATTAGACCACCTTTAAAACTAATGCAAAGATTGACGCCTGGAGAGGATGGCATTGGTTAATTTTGAAAAAAGTGAAGGAATTTTGTGATTGGTCAAGCGAAGAATATTATGGTTAGAAGATGCATCAGTCTGATGAGTTGTCATCAAGTTCTGACGATGAAATATCTCAGGAAATATTGAAGGAAGCTGCTGACGTTCAATACCTAAATGAATATCTTTTCCATCAACCTGTTCAGTCAGCTGGTATATTTTATAACCCAACTTTTTTAATGCTGATTAAAGTTCCAGTGTGACTATTCTTGTTGTATTACAGAGACGTCTCCTTCAAAGCATTTGACAGAATCTACTAAAAAGAAGCCTTCTCTTAGAAATCAACAATGTCAAGATCAATTTCGAGAATTTGGAACCACGCAAAGTTTTAGAGACTTCGTAGCCAAAAAATTGAATGACGTACTAGACAGGTATGTCACTCAAATTAAGTAAGGCATATTTAGCACTTGCTGCACTGTTTGAATAGTAATTGATTATTATCATTAATGTAGAGTTATAGAAGAGCCAAATACACACAAGAATGTGAGGAAACGTACAAAAACCAAAAGCATAAATGAGAAAAAAAGTGTTAAACTAGGAATAAAACTATTGAATTCTTCGAAATCATTATTGACTCATGTAGAAACTGAGCATGCAAAATGTTCAAGGGATACAAGAGTTCAGAAAAGCATTAAAGGTACGGTGGTCGATCAGTCCATGATTCAAGATGCAGCAGTGGATCCTGAATGGCTTTTGTCAAAGATTGAAACAAAAGCTTGGGCTGACAATTGCAGAGGTAAAGTATTTCGGTATAAGAAGCTTCGAGATGGAACTTTGATGGAACAAACATAAGTGTTCATTTTTTATGCATATTTCATACGTTATTTGTAAATAAATAATATTTCATGAGTATCTCACATTTACTGATAAATTCTGCCTCTTTTTCCACTTTATTAGCACCCATAATACTTACCAGTTAAAAAGTACATATTTTAACTGTCAAATAAATAGTTATAGGTTGGCGGCGCAACTGCTGAATGTATTTGAATCAGCGTCGCGACGACGTTTGTAAAGTTTCCATCTGTGATTGTAGAATTTATTTGAGGAATAATTTGTGTGACACATAACAAACAATGGAGACAGAAAAAGAATCGGAATCAAATACGAATCATCAACTATGCCAAATGTAAAAACATAAATTACATTTCCTAACCTCCATCGCATGAGTGTCTTGCATGGAAATAAATTCATTGAACACTGTATTTACAAACTGTTATATTTTCAGATGTGGCCTACAAGCACGCAAGTATACTTGCCCTCGATGTGGATTGGCATATTGCAGTGTAAATTGTTACAAGACATCGGAGCATATGGATTGCTCTGAGAGCTTTTACAAGGAATTAGTAGAAGAGGAGTTAAGATCCCAAAAGTCAGACCCAGAAAGTGCTCGAAACATGATCGACATTCTTAAAAGAATGCATGAGAGTCAAGAGGATGAAATAGACACCTTGCACGATTTGGGAAGTGATACGGAGGAAGATGCTCCTTTGGATTCGGACGATGAAGAAGATGTATGTTAGCATATTTACATTAATTTATTTTATTATATTCTGTATCTTCCGGTGATGTTTGTTAGGTACCTGATCTTCAAGAAAGAATGAAAAATGTGAACTTGGATAATCCTAACGAAATATGGTCTGTACTAACTAGTGCGGAAAAACAAGCATTCGAGGCATCTGTACGGAATGACGAAGTTGAAAAGCTTTTACCTCGTTGGATACCTTGGTGGTCTTATCATGCTGAAAAAGAATTAATACAGGAGCTTGAAGCTAATGAACAGTCAAACGATTATGTCAAGAATTGTCCAAAAGTATTAAATGTTCCAAATTTCAGCGAATTATCGGTAACTATTGATGATAGTATGCATTGCTCTGACTTTCAATTGTAAAGCCAACTTGAGGGAACTGTAATTGCTTAATGACAAGATATACAGTATGTTATAATGAATTTTTTTAATGCAGAAAGCGTCTCCTTCCGTACGTTACAATTTGCTGAATGTTCTGTATGCATATGCATACATAGCTTTTCGCTTTAATGGCGATCATCTGTCTTCACCCAGAGAAGCAGTTGATATGTTTCTTCTATTATGTGATAATATGCGTGAAAACAGGAACTTCCAAGATACGACCTCAGCAATTGAATCAGCGGTACAAAAAATCCTAAAGGTGAACCTATATTAACCTGCTTCTTTGTGTAGCAATGCTGTTGATCCGTTGCATCTTTTATACAAGATATTTCATTTTACAGAGCGACATAATAACAGAAGACGAAGAAACAATTGCATTTCTTAAGAATGCTGTTGATTCGATAATAGAGGGACCAGAAAATGAAAATCAATGTTTTTATATATCTTCGGCTTTGTCAGATCTGCATCGATTATTCATGACAGCTAAGGAGAGTGGATCAGCGCCTAAACAGATAACAGCTGAGGGAGAATTCTCAAAGAGATTTTCTGATCCAAGTTATGATATCAAGGTACATTATACCAAGAAAGACTTGCGACTCTGTTTAAAGAAATTGGAATATTACTTGTCATGGATTAAAAGTTATGGACAAACGATGTTAATAAGCAAATAGTATGTCACTTTGCGAAAAACACAAGAATCCACGCAATCCAACCGATGATTTGTTAATTGCAATCGAGCTTTGCACATAGTCCTGTCTTGTTCGCAGAATTTCTTAAGTTGCTACGAAGATATTTAATTCTAAAAATAAAGTTAATACACGCTACGAGATTTTGTCTTTCACTTATCGTTATCTAATTGCTGATGGTGTGTAGCCGTGTTAAATTTCTCACGTTAGGCAAAGCATTATCATTCGCCATACGTGTCAGTTCCATTTTTATATAATACAAATAAATTTCTTGACTTCAAAAATGACAGATTTCTTGTCACGCGAAGATGGTTTAGGCAATAATTTCGTAATTTAATTGAAAATGGAGAACAATGATTCAAAGAGTTTTCGATTCTGACATCAGTAGTCCACCTAATGCATAGGAACCCATTGAATAGTAAGCAGTTGAACAGCAGCCACACTGAGCCACACGGCGTCTTCACAGCTTTGTCGGATTTGTAATGCGCGGCGAAAAAAAGTTGAGGAGACTAAACCCTTCATTTGTCAGACTTTTGAATTCTTCGTCTTCTTCCTTTATTGCTCTTCTATAAATTCCCAAATTTTCCGGCACGCGTATAACAACGTAACGAAGCTGCGAAGACGTCATGCTTACTATTTTTTCTTCCATGTGGCTGGTCGGAAATACTCGAAGATTGCCGAAACTAGCCGAAAGCTCTCAGCTATACTTCCATATACTTCGCAGCCCGTTGAGCGTCAATTCTCTGTTTGTCTCTGTTGCTGGCGCTATTCCTGATTTTATTAGTAGTCGCTGTTTAAGTCGAGTAATTGTGTAATTTATCAACGAAAATATGGCGAGTGGGTTGGGTGCAGTAGGTTGGGAAGGTATTTTTTTCCAGTTTTTTCCACGTCAAACAATCTGCGAGAGACAGTCGGAAATCTTATTCATGGTGAAGTGAACAACCGCTCAGACGGATTATTTTCCTATTAAATTATGCGTTCATTCATTAAATAATATGAGCCTTATTATGATATTTTTATTATTAGAATATGACGTTGTTTAGGTACGAACGCAGATACAGATAATTATATTTACGTTGAGTCATCCATGAATTTGGCAAACTGATGATACTTTTGTTCCATTATTAATTCATTTTGTTTTGGTTATTCCGACCGTTGACACTTTGTTTCCGAAACATATATCCTAGATTAATAATGCTCTAGCTAGTGTCGAAAAGTCTGACTCGCTTTAACACTGGATTAACGAGTTTTAACGGTATTATAACCTTTAAATTAACTGATGCTGCAGACTTGAGAAAGCAGGCGAGACACTTGGAAAATGAAATCGACGCGAAGCTCGTAGCTTTCAGTAAGTTGGGTGTAAACACTGGCCAAAGTCATGCTAGTGCGGATACAGTACCTCTCTTGGATGAGGAGCACGTCTTTGAGAATATGGCTTCAGAGATTGAAGCTTTACTCGCTAAAGTAAGGAAACTTCATCGAGACTTTTTTAGAAGTACAATCAATACACATTTATTTATTTACATTTATTGCAGCTTACATCGATAAACGATGGCATGAGTGAAATAAAGCCAAGCGGAGCAGCCATGCTACACACGATGCAACGTCATAGAGAAATATTGAAAGATTACAAGCTTGAATTTAACAAGACGCAAAATAATTTCACAGCTAGGAAAGACAGGGAGGACCTTCTGGGTAGCGTTCGCAAGGAGATTGAGTAAGAGAAAGCATAGCTCTGTTTAATATTTTTTAAAACTACTTATGACATAACCTTACGGATGATAATTCGCTACATGTCTTCTTTTTTCTGTCAATCGTAGTAGCTACAAGAGCGTCAGTGGCTTGAACAGAAGAGACATGTATTTAAAGGAGAGTCAGCACATTCACAAGTAAACAAAAATTACATTCTACGATTCATTCAACAATAAAATAATGATTAACCCCAACTATTATTTATCTACAGTTCCGATCGACTGATCAACGACCAGATAAGCATAGCCGTGGAAACAAGAGATCACCTTATGTCACAACGACAAGCATTTAAGAGGATCCAGACGCGTTTTAATGACATATCCAATAGATTCCCAGCAGTAAACAGTCTCTTGCAAAGGATAAACTTACGAAAGCGACGAGACTCCTTGATAATCGGCCTTCTCGTCGGATTTTGCACGTTTCTGATGTTGCTCTACGCCTTCCATTAATATTTCATATTAAATCGCAATGCCATTGGCATAAACAAACTATTCCAGGGAAAGTGCCCGGTTACCTTAAGTTTCACTAAAGCAAATCGGGCGCAAGTGATCGATAAAGAGAGAGACTAATAACGCAATAAGAAAGCGTATGGCTGGCAAAGGGAACAAAAATCATACGTACAGATTATTTGAGCAAAGCGAATGATTATTCCCGTTTCTCCATTTTTTCCTTTTGTAAAATTGTATTATAGCAAATCGGGGGGATATATACCTGGAGCATCGTTAATCCAGCAGTGACCGATTAATAAACATAAACTGTTGTGTAATGACTGAAGGCGTTTCTTTAATTCTTGTCCCATTGGTCGTATCTCCAGTTCATACAGGATTACAGAGGCTGAATGCGCGTGCACGCACAGTATGTAATTTTGACTCTGATTTCACACATGGCTTATTGGTCTTACATTTTAACAGACATTCCATATAGATCCGCCCCCGCGTATAAGTATATACAGGGTTACTCTTGTTTAACTGCACCAAATGAAATGAAATTCTTCCCTTTGATTTCTACAATGAAACCAACTTCTCGTGATACAGTACTTCCGAGCAACCCTGTATGTAATATGACGACTGCAGTGGCTCGTATCATTACAGCTCCTTACAGATTTGATCGAGAAGCCTCTCTTGTGCAATTCGTATAAATTCAGGCCTTAACGTGGAACGTCCTCCTAGGATACTCGATCTTTAACTGCTTTTATTCGCAAGAGTTCCTCAAAATGGTATCGAGAATAGAATTAGTATATGTCATTCTGACTATTTTAACGGATATGTTCTACGAGTCCTGTTCTGCCACTAAACTCTCACACATACATGAAAAAAGAAGTTCCGCAAAAGGAAGAAAATCCTCAAAATATCCTTTCGTTCTGTGTAATAATAATTTAATGAAGAAAGGACAATTAAAGAATGTCGCTCGATCTTATTTCTCTTCTATTTTTCCTCTTCTCCCACTTCCTCCTCTTCGGTATAGTCTCTTTCTTTGTTCTTTTTTAAATAACCCAAACTTTCCCGCCTAAAACGATATCTCTGCCTGCAGCGCATAAAACGCGATCTCGTGAAAGAAAAAGGATCGTGAAAAGAAACTAAGGAGGATGCTTCATCGAATAATAACGTACAATACTTGGGGCTCGACACTCATCGAATACTCGGCACAAAAACGTACAAACGAAGAAACATCTATTCAATATACACGAGGAGCGTATGACTACTATACTTAATGCTTTGTCGAATATAAATATATCATGTGTCAGGCGAGTCTATGTCCTATGTTAATATTAATAGTAATCCAAGCAGCAGTATCACCGAGGAGCGCAATGACGTCAATGGTTTCTCTTTAAAGATTCCACAAGACAATAAATCCGAGGATTTCCGACATCCGATTTAGTCTTGATTTAACTTTAAGTAGCATTGACGTACGCGATACCCAACGGTGATAGTAGTAATGTATTAGTTAATCATAGTAACAGTAGCAATAGTATATAATAGTAATGGTAGTAGTCATAGTAGTACAGTAGTAGCAGTAATAGCAGCAGGAAATAGTAGTAGTAGGTAGTAATAGCGGTGATAGTAGCAGTGGTGACGGTAGTAGCGTTAAGAAGTAACAGTACTACTAGAAATAGTAGAAGCTACTATAGTTGTAACAGTCATTAATAGTCGGATGTTAAAACCTGATCGATCGGTCGAACAAGTAACGAATGAAATGGATGCATAGCCCACGTTAATTTCTAAATAGTATTTCCATACGCCTCTCATTAATATTTTTCAGTCGTACTGATAAAAGTATTTCACGTCCTTCGCGCCTCCTTAAGTAATGACTATCTAAAATTCTTTAATTTCGACACGCGGGGAACATAGACACAAACACACCGTTTGGTAAAGTTTCTTCATCCTATAATTTCGTCACTGTACTCCTTATCACCCCTCTTCTTATCAGTGGTCTACAGTGCGTTTATAACGGGAAGGGGGATACAGGAGGGTGCCATGACGTAATACATTTGCTTTTTCTCACTCAGCACGCGAGACAATCGAGACGAAAGAAGCGACTCTCGACTTTCAATATAGTTGATACTCGGCGCCGATAGTCATTTAAATTAAATTAAATTAATTTATTGAACGATCTCTGGCAAATAAGTCTTATCGTTAAATATATATAGGGTGGTTGTTTAATGCTGGACAATTCATAGCATTCGAACGATCGTAGTGCTAGCGAAGATTTTGGACTAAATTGAAAAGTAACAACCGGTTGAACTTGTGTTTCATTTATGTTCTAGCTGTATCGAAGTGTCGTCGTTTGGCAGGGCGCGTAAACAACGCGAGTATATATATATATATAAAAAAAAAGAAAACAATAAACCAACAACGTCACACGGTAATCAGTATTTTCTTATAATCGTCCTTAAGTTCCTTTTTTTTCTCTTCTTTGCCTTCTCTCTCGTTCCTCTTCATCTATCGTACCACTTGTTGGACGTACTCGTCCTTGTCCGTGAGTTCCTTGACGAGAACGTGCACCAGGTCGCGCGACATCGTAATACTATCGTCGGTAGGTTTTTAAGAAGAATTCACAAGTTCGACGAGTTGCATTAACGTTGCGTTTACGCAATTTAGGAGCGCTCTCTCTCTTTCTCTTTCTTTCTTTCTTTCTTTCCTTCTCTCTCTCTCTCTCTCTCTCTCTCTCTCGTCTCATTCTCTACCGTGGCCGTAATTGTAATCGTAAACGCAGATACAAGTGTAAACGACGAACAAGTGGCGAGGCTGTGACCTATACTTCTCCTAGTCGTACGTCCACACCATCTCGCGCTACGTGTCTTGGTCCTTCCTTACCTAAGAGGAAGCGAAGTGTTCAATGGCGGAAAGAAGAGAATAAAAAAAGGATTAATAGCTGCTGGATTAATTACTTGCAATTCGCGTACCTCCAAGACGATCGTTCTTTCAGAATGTTTGCTCCTCGGTCTTCTCAGCGTCGGCGGAGAGAGCTTGGCGCAACGCCTCCATGCAAGTCTTGGGTATCAGAGTGCCGACGATCTTCAGACCTTCGTCTGGAATTGTCAATGGAGAATATGCAATTGTCGTGATCATTTAGGAATTCTTTACTTTTAACGTAGTGAAGAGGGTACGAAGATGGAGAAAAGAAACAATGTAAATGGATAGAGAACTTACCAGTTCGCAGACGAACAACCTGCATCTTGGAGTTGTGACCGGAACGTGCAGCAAGGACGTTCTCTACGCGACTCCAGACACTCAAAACGGAACCAGCAAGGACGTTGTAAGAACGACGACGTAGACCAACCTCACAGTCCATGCCAAGAGTAGCATTTTTGCAATTGCCACGCCAGTAAGCGTGGGAACACGTGTCAACCGAGGACTCGTATTGCTGGGTCCAGTGAGGCTCGGCTTCCTCGGAGGTAACTTTTTTGTACTTCTTCTCAAGTTCACCAAGGGTCTCCTGCCGCAGCTGCAAACCCGTGTTCGGCCTATACACCATGTAAAGTTGGTCCTTCTTACCCTCGGCTTTCTTCTTGCCACCGTCCACGGCGACCGCGAGAATAGCCGTTTGCTTGCCATTACGAATCTGATGACTCAGGTAGAAGCCTTCCTTGGATCCGGCTAATTCGGACCATCTATCCATTGCTTCCGTCCAACTCATACCTCTCTCGACGTGCACCACGTGCAATTCCGTCGGAGCAATTCCTGTGGCGTGCTTTCGCAAGAATCGATAAAGCTTTACTCGTCGAACGTTCTCTCCGGATGTACCCAGGTCCAGGATACCCATGTCGAAACGACCAGTCTTCTTTGCTTGAGTGACAATCGCGTTCAACGTGTCCGTAAAGTATTTAAATAGACGATTCTGTAGATCAACGGGCATCCCGAGGATCCGATTAAGGAATTTCGACATGTTATTGTAATCCTTGTCTAACGTGAGAACACCTGGCATGTTCTCGCTATTGCATATCAGGCCTACGCCCACCAGGGCGTCTGCTACGTCCTTGAAGAAGTCACCACGATAGTCCTGTGGTGGTGGTACTAATGGTTGCTCATACCTGCAGCACGCAAAGCACAAAAGAACGTTACATGGGTAAAGCAGCGTTTGAGAATAAAAAAAGTACCTACCCCATTATCGTCTTCATCGTGGCTTCCAGGGCAGCTCTACCGTACTTGTTGTCAATATTGAATTGTGACAAATCACGTGTTTCGGTAGCACGACGATCTCCATGAGTCAAGGCACCAAGACTCTCCAGCCTCTTGGCGACGATCGATGCGAAACGTCGCTCACCAGCGAGATCAGAGATCAGGAATATATATTCCGGTGCATTGACCTGATTGGATCTGTGCGTCCTACCAAATTGTTGTATCGCCCTATCGGCGCTCCAGGGTAACTCCAAGGTAATGTGAACCCGACGCATCTGGTTGCGTGCACGTCGATCACTCTGTAGGGAAATACCACTGCTTGCAGCCTCCGAGATGATCGCCACGGTCTTCTCGCCGTCCATGAATCTATTAACGAATAAGACCCAGATGATTTTTCCAGCATCCGATACATTGTCACTTAACGTACCTTTGCTTCTCAGTAAGGTTGAGCGTCTCCAGAGGCACGTCGACTTCCGACCTGGACTCGTACTGGATTGCACCATCTTCGGTCTGTACCACACGACCCTTTCTACCAGTCATCTCAGCGACGTTTTCCGGACCGCCGAGTTCGTCGATCAGTTGATCCAGGGTGTTGGGTGGTAATCTCTCACCCAGGGTCTCTATTTGCGCAAGAAGCTCTTCCTTCATGCTGCAGGCTCTCTCGATGGCGTCGCGAGGTGGTGCGTGGGAGGTCTGTGACTGTGCCATACCACCGATCATGCTAGTAGCATTACTCTGGTTACCCGCACCACCATGTGCAGCATCCCCGTTTCTCTTGTTCCTACTCGTAGAGGTCTTGTGAGCGAGCATCGACTGAATTTTGTCTTGCGTGCTCAACCTCTTCTTCGCCGGCTTCTTGTGTTTCTTTCCACCCTTCTTCTTTCGCCTGTCCCACGGATCTGCGTTATGTTCATGCGTTATGTTTACATATAAATAATCATAAAGGTGGACCTTTCAAGATGCGCTGCTTACGGTTAGGCGTTAATCAATATCAATGTTAAGATACAAGACTGTTAAAAGAAGATCCTCACCAGGATCCTCCTACTCACCAGCATCGGAATCACTGTCACTGTAAAATGGATTGAAGTCAGAGCTGACGTTGCTCTCTTCGTCCGTGTGGTTGTCGTCCTCGCTCTCGGTACCGCTTAGCTTGAATTCGGAACCTGAACTATGCGCGCCGTTTCTTTCCTCCTCGGAGATCTCCTCCTCGGAAGACCAAGCGCGCACCTTCTTCGAGGCTCGTTGCGCTGCTTGTCGAACGGGCTTCCTCTTGCTACCACCAGCTGAACCACCCGCTGTCTCAGTGCCGCCTTCGAGATCGACGAGAGAGGACGTTCGAGGAGGTTCCAGACCCAGCAGCCGATGTATCCTATTGCGATCAGGTGCTGGGAAATGTTTTTCTACCAACGTTTGCAACACACCCCTGGAAAATTTCCCAAGTCAATGTTTCTCATTATCTCCTCGCGATTATCATTCAATGAATACGCAGAGTTTAGAAGTTAAATTTACTTGGCCGTTGAAACGAAGTCACTGAGTTCACCATCGTCACGCTCGAGCTGCTCCAGAGTTCTAGCCTCTCCCGTTGACTGGAGACCAATAACAACGCACTTTCCGCATTTAACGGCTTCGCGGGCGACGGCCACAGCGTGCTTGACCTTAGCCGCGATACACAGGTACTTGAAGAACCTCTGATGCGAGGACCAAAACTGACCCCACATCGTCTTCTTCATACGATTCTCGGCATCTATCAGTTCCGCCGCTTCTTGAAATCTCTGCATCGCTTCTACCCACTGAACAACGAGACAGAATCTTTGTAAATCTTTGTATAGATCATTTAAGAGAAGAGTGTATTTAAATTTAACAAGTTTTCTGTCTTTTTCTAACAATACAAATGGATACTTTTACTTTGCTATCTTTATAGAGGAAGTCTCTCTCTCTCTCTCTCTCTCTCACCAGTCTAACGGAATGATCGTAGATCTTCGTGAACTCCTTGCTGAGAGGTACTTCCTCGATTTTGAAGGCTACGCCATGGAAGCTGAGCTGACGAGCGATGTACATTCCACGTAGTTTCATGTCCATGGCGACGATCTCCATGGCGCCGACACCACGTTTTTCCACAGCCGCGATGAAGTCGTTAAACTCCGGGAATGGTGTACCCTCGCCCCACATACCAAGGCGTACCATGTAGGCCATATTCCTTGGTTCCGACGCACCGGTGGCACTCGCGTACACCACTCGCGACTTTGGTAGCTTGTTCTGAAGTTCCAATACCGTCAGACCTGGACGACAGTGTGTTACGCAAAGGGGTTAGAAGATTCCTGAGAGATCTCTTCGAGACGAAGTTACTAATGGACTGTCAAGTGGTTGCGAACCGGTCTTGGTGGGTTTTGAGCTGCCCGTGGGGCAGAGATTTTTCGCGCGATGACACTCGTCGAACACTATTAGCCCGTCAAAGTCCTCTCCGCACCACTGGAGTAGCTGCTTCAAGCGGCTCTTGTACTTGCCACCGCTTTGCGAGGATTCACCAATCAGTGCGGAATACGTGCTGAAGATGACGCCCTTCTTAACGTTACCGTTCACCGCTGAAGAGATCTTGGCGTACTTGAACTTGTTCAGTGGGTGTACCTGATTCATATTACATAGTTAAAAAAAATACTTGTCTGACATTTGCATAATGATTATATGAAGCTAAAGAGACGCGTAATTAAGTTTATAATTGCCAGGTTCACCACCTACCTCGATCTTCGAGGCACCGATGTCCCTGAGATCTCTTTCTGCGTCGTATTTGAGATCATTCGATACAGAAACCCATATGGCGCGTTTTCTGCCTTTCAAGTAGTTCTCGAAGATAACACCGGCAATGGTCCTACCCTTACCGACACCAGCACCATCTCCAATTAGAAATCCAGCCCGCGTACCGTCAGGTAAAAGGTGTTCGTGCTGCTGTGAAGTGTACGTTATAGATTCGAGCTGAAGCGCAGAAAGAGCACCGGAACGTATCGTCTCTTCCGGGATTGACAACTTGTACCAGACATCCGTTGGCTCGACGCTCGATAACGAAGCAGTTTCCACTACAGGGTCAGGATGTTTCTTGCCCAGTTTCACTGCGAATTGCGTAGAGATGAGAAGACAAGTATTTCAATTATCTAGAACAAAACTCTTTTCGCACTTCAAGGTGACAGACAGAATTAAAGTTAACTCTCATACGTTTTGTTGGCATGTAATCTGCGTATGTCTCGGCTACACCCATGTCTTCGTCGTCGACTTCCTCTTCCTCGGGCAATGTTGGCTGCATACTCATTTTACTAGGGTCCCCAGAATTCATCCATAACTGTGATACAGCCTTGCCTGTTAGAGAGAAGAATTTCTTTTAAAAGTTCTTCGGTAACATTTTTCAGCACTATTTTCAGTTCCATCGATAACCTTATGTCAGTTTCTGTACTAGACATAATCGTGTCACGATGGCGCAATTACACGTACCTGACAGTCCGGATTGCCAGTTTGGATGCGGCCCATTCTGGCTGAGAAACTGAACAAACGGGTTCACGTTCATGTTCATGTTCATCCCAGCCATCCCCATGAAGCCGCTCAACATATTTCCCATCTCCATAGCTATGGGAGGATAATATCCATGAAGACAATTTAAAAAGGACAAATAAAAGAGAATAGGAAAAGGAAAGAATGAGAGTGCGTGAAAAATAGAATAGAAATAGATTATACAATGTTAGCATACATAAAAGCCAATCGAATAAATGCAACATAATTTAATTATTGTTAAATGCTGTGTTATTTGCGTAGAAGGTGTTGATATTTTAAGAGAAAATTCGGAAATGTTATTATTAACATTTTCTGACACTATTACCGATGGATGTTGTTGGAAAAACAAAAAGAAAACTGAAAGTGACACATACCAGACTCGGACTTACTCTGCATAAAGGCGGTGGGGTTAAAATTCGCGAGATTCGCCAGGGCTGGTGGAAAACCATAAGGTCCACCAGCACCTAGCTGACCCAATTGACCTAATTGGCCTGGGTTCACGAAACCCTGTTGCCCACCTTGCGACCCTCCTACGCGTACCATCTCATACCCAGGAGATGCTGTCTTTGTAACCAAACCACCAGGAATTTTCCCACCGAGCTTCTGATTCAGTACTACGAGCAATCATAGACAAAATGGTTTTAAGAAATATTTGTCTGATATATCGTAGAGTTATTACTGTGAAAAACTGGGCTAATGCCGTGGACAATATTACTTTCTAGATTCTGCTGCCATACTTACTACTGACACCTCCTTGGCCCTTGATCAACGGAGGTGATGCTGTATCAGGCAGTGGCTTCTCGTCCTTAATATTAGCAATTCCTGCTGCTGTTGCTAGATCTTTACCTCCACCTAACAACAATACAAATATTTGTTTATACGTGTTTAATAACTCGGAAGCAGCAATTTTATCCAAGGAATAGTTTTCTCACCTGGCACTTCAATTTTATCTGGATCCTCATCGTCGTCAAAGTCACTTCCACTGCTGTCGTCACTCATTGCATCTTTATAGCGTCTAGTAGCCTAGATAACAGATATTAACATTCCAGTATTGTCACGATATGGATGTAGATAGAAACATTAAACGAACAACCACAATAGAGGAAAAAAGACATTAGTCAGAAAATAGCATAACGTTTAAAAATACTGCAACAAAATTATGATGATACAATTTATACTATGAAGTATATACCAATCGATTTAAATATATATATTAATAATCCACAAAGAAATAAGAAACATCTAGAAACAGAATTCACAACCATGCAGGAAAATGATTCAAAATTAAATGACATTTAACAGTAACGGCATAGCATGTGACATAAGGAGAGTATTATAAGCTACATTACCTGAATCATAGTAAATAGGATGCGTGACAAAAAAGAAGCGAAAGAATGAAAGGAAAATTACAAGAAATTAATAAGTAAGATGCGAGATCAGTAAAATACCATGATAGTGATTTTTTAGGCGAGCAGTGGTAAAAAAAAAAGAATGCCAATGTAAAATGAGAAGATTCGGTTTAAGACGACGATAAGAGAATGCAGAGCCGACGTCAAAGAAATTGCATATTTGTATGTTTCGCGAGATACCGTAAAAATTCTAGGTTATTCGCTGGTAACGCTGTCGGTCGTGCCCAAAACACAAAGGTAACTCATGCGCGCGCGTTTGTCCGAACTGAACCCGTAGTCTTTCGTGGTGAATCTAGGAAGAATGTAAAATAAAAGAGATACGGCGGTAGGGAGGGCGTAGAAATGATTAAAAAAAAACCAAAGGGAAAAAGAAAAACCCACCATGACAAGTTACGTATGACGCACCCGGCTTTGCGTCTAGTTTCTCACGAGAGCGAATTGCAACTGAAAAAATCCACAAGACGAGACACAAAAAACTGACGCGAAAAATAATATCGCGAAACCGTGAAATCTTCGCGAAATGGGAAAAGATTCAACGCGACCTCGCACTCTCTCCCTCTTTCTTCGAGTCTCATGCTGCAGCGCGAGTACTCGCTTTGGATATTTTCAACGAAATTCTTCTACTTTAATCAGCCTATACGTCGGCGAGCGCGTCTCACGGACTTTTCGGGATGACAACTTGCAACGGAAGGACTTACTGTGCGCTTAGGCCGAGGCATATTGCCGTCTTGGCCGTCTACACTGCTCTATAGGCTACACCGAGCGTTCCGTGCAACCGTTTAACCTGGATCAGCCTGGTTCAACCACCTTAAGCGCCTTTGCCTTTGACGAGCACGGCTTCCGCCATTTTGGCTCGCTCTGCCCACGGTGCACCGCGCCGCGCCGCAAATACAAAAACACGCGTTCGCTCGGCTATGTTCGGCCGCGTTCGGCTTTGTTCGGTACGATCTTACGAGAGCATATACAATGTTGCCGCAACTGCAGCGATAATGTAACGAGCGTTCTGCCGCGTTTACAATGAATACGTTATTAGACGACAGCCTTATACTCTACCAAATTATGACAAACTATTTAACCTAAAGAATTAATAATACGAGCAATGCTTATTATATCTAACTTCAACCACCAGAGATACGTCAAAATTATAATTTAAATCTTCGTAACATAGTTGTCGTCTTTGTCAGATACGTAAAAAAGAAAAAGACAGCGACAATTCGTGACGACCGCAGCACGTAAAGGGTATCCTAAATTGAATGATATAATTGTACCAAAATTGACTTTAATTATCATAAAATGCGTACAGTCGTTTAAGAATTATAATACTTCCAGATATTTAATCACATAGAAACTCAAACGCACGTAAGTATGCACGGAGCCTTAACCTATTCTGGTTAGTATTGACGAACTGGCAACCCTGTCGTCGTGCTGGGTTGATCGTTATACCGTGTAAAATATCCGCGGTAAAAAGAAAAGAAGGTGAAGCAGTCTCTCGCGTGGGAGTCTTTTATAACGAAAATTCAATCAGAATCGATCTTGTCGTAGAGAATCTCGCTTCTTACAATATGCGATCTTCTAAAAGAATAGCTCAATCTTATCGTTTTCTCGTTCGTTCTATGGAAATTAACTTAAAAATTTCATCCTTCCGGCAACATCGATCCAAGCTTCGCGCGACGAACAGCGCCATCTATTCTCTTGAAATATTCCTGGTTTATTCTAAGATGCGCTTCTATGTATGACACTGAATTACTTAATTTGTTCTGAATCTGCTGACATCGTAGGAGACTAGGAGACGCAACGAATGCATAATCGTATAATCTGATATGAACTTGCACCTGCACTGCTTTTAGGCAAGATTATAAAATCTCTTGTTAAAGAGGTTTTTAACCATTTTAACGTATTTAAATTATCGAAGATATTTTTGTTTTGCTTTTAAAACTTTTGTTTAGTCTCGATCGAACTTTTGAAATGATTAGGACAAGCTTTGATTACGTGAAACGTAATCTTTATAGCGTAACATCTTTCCTTGAATATCATGTCTTCGATCCACACAACAGTCAACGACGACTTTGAAATACGTTTTCGAGAAAGAATAGAACGATTTTACGATCTATTTTATGACTGTGTTCGTCTAAGACTGTTTTTTCAATGGACAAATAAAACCATGTACATAAAATATGACTGGAAGAAGAAGAATCGTGTTTTGTGTAATTAAAAATATTTAACAGAGGCAAGACAATTACTTTCTTACGTCCTGCATCGATTCTATTGGATTCTATTTTCCGATTGTAACTAAATGAAACGTGGTTATAACTATTCTTTGAAGAGTTTGTTATAAATATATTAATATATATATTAACTATAAATTATTCTCTACTGAGAATGCCGGTATTCATTCGTATGTTTGAAGAGAGACTCTTTCCCGCCATTAGTAATGGCGGTATTTCCGGCTTCCGGTAGCTCTGTGTTGTTTAATGTCGTCTTTCGTTTCAATCGGGGTAGAGGCAAGTTTATACGGCCATAGATGATTGTTAAACTGTTGTGCGGTGTTAGGAGCTATCAATAGGTTTAATTTTTCGAAGAATCTCTCTTCGTCGAGATGTGCCGGCGTACTTTGTATTTTAATAGTTAATCTATAATGTTATAAGTCATAAAGTGCCAGTTTTCGATACGAACGGTCATTTCGTGAATCTGGGTAAAGCTGTGTATGGACGAGTGTACTGGAGCCAGGAGTTTATTCGAGTCTTTCGATGAGAGAAAGTATTTAGTAAATCAGGAAATTTCGACACAGCATGGTCAGAGGTACGATGGCTTTTCTAATCATTAATAAAACTTTGATTTAACCCTTTCTGTATCTTCGCGTCAGGTTATGTTTTAGACAATTGCTCCAACTCTACTTGTGGTTGCTATTTACGTTAACGTATAACGTATAACTAGACTGAATGGCTATGAGCGATTTTATTAACAAATATTTAGTGCTTTTAAAAAAAATTCTAAACAATTAGTTTATTATAAATTTTTCATATTTTCTCAAACGCAGTTCCTTGATTTTCAAAATTTTGTTGTAAATACATATTTTACTAGAAAGTGACTTTCCAAGTTATTGGTTAGATTGCCTTTATTCGGTATTTTTATTTTTTTTTTATTGACCTTTCTTGTACTCTCGTACATCTTGTAGTAACAGTCGAATATACTTTGTTGAATAATATTAGACTTTATGTTTTACAGATTCAGTTAGCTACTCATTTAAAATTAATGTTAAATATTTTGAATATACAGGAAAGAAAGGACGCGCCCCTGTAAGGGGTTCAGTTCGTACACGTTCAGTAGCTTTAACCGAAGAAGAAGGAAAAAGAAACTCATCTCGAAGAAAGGGAACAACGATAGAGTTCGGCAACAGGAAGCTCACGCACACATCAGGGTTACTGCTAAATGTTCAAACATACGATTCGTCTGAAAAAATGACAACAGTTTGTTGTTTTGATGTTAGTAAACAAAATTCACTTGGCTAACAATCAATGGAAGTATTTACATTACTTTGAGCATTTAAGAAAATAGAGAAAGATTTATGTAGACTTTTAACTTATCCGCATGCTCGTTAAGTATGGCTTAATAAACAACACGCTATAATATAAAATAATAATACTTTCCTACAGAATGTCAGCTTTGGTAATACAGAACTCGTGGAAATCCACAAAGATCCACAAATTAGATCTTCGCTCGAAAGGCAATCCTTCAAGAAGAATCAGCACAATGACATTCTCTTCAAGGAAGATGAATTACCAAACGCAGGACTATTCACAACGGATGGTGAGTATTATTAGTCGAAGTGATTATCGAAAGAACCTACGATAAGTAGATAGATGAAATTTGCTGTCTTCTCAACTATCCACTATCATTCGGAACATGTACGAAATTCGTAGAAACGCCCGTAGCAGTACCAGATCGCGGTCCATCGACACCACATCGTATAAATATGCCCTGCGATCGGACAGAAGAGTTGGACGTGCCAGCAGCTCCCATAAGAAGAAGTGAGAATCCAGTAAACGCTGCCTTTAGTCCAGTACAACCTGCGGCACGAAAACCATCAGCTGGAAGAGGACGCGGAAAGTTAAATTACAACCAAACGACAAATCGACAGGCAATCAATCCGATTGCAGCTACAAATACAAATCACAAGTTAACGGATTACTTTCCGGTACGACGTAGCGTTCGAAAGTGTAAGAAAGCTGTACTGGAGGAGAAGCAACGTGACCTTGAGAACAAAGTCTTGTGCCAGGTAGAGGAGGGTTTAGAAGTGAGTGCAATACAATTCCAGGACGATACAATTAATTATTAAAATTTTTCTAAATCACTTACGACACGCTTTGCTCTCTAGATTAGGCACTTTGTCGGCAAGGGTCGTGGAGTAGTAACCACAAGAGACTTCTCCAAGGGTGAATTTGTCGTGGAATACATTGGCGAACTCATCGACCAGGTCACAGCTAAGAAGCGTGAAGCATTGTATGCCCAAGATCAGAACACAGGCTGTTATATGTATTATTTTCAACACCGCAATCATCAGTATTGGTAAGTCATTGAAATATCGTACAGAAACTCTTGACAGTATAAAAAATTAAATCAAAATGGAGTCGCTAAGATATCCCATTGTGTTTTCAGTGTCGACGCAACGGCGGAAACCGAAAAACTCGGCAGATTAGTTAATCATTCGCGTAATGGAAATTTGGTGGCCAGGGTGGTGGACGTAGAGTCTATTCCGCACCTCGTACTTACCGCGAAGGAAGACATACCAGCAGGCGTCGAAGTTACCTACGATTACGGAGATCGAAGTCGCGAAGCTATTCGCAATCATCCATGGTTAGCATTGTAGCTGTAAATTTTAATGCGTACACACCATTGCGTGCACTCCTGGACTCTTCTTTGACGAGGCGTTATGTAATCTAGGACTTGTAATAATTACGAGGAAGATTTTTAGGAGTGCCAGTTCAATTTTATTCACTAATTTTATTCGCGAATATTGGCGACGATGCTTGAGACTCTCTTCGCGATTTGTTCGGAGGATACATTCTGGATGACACTGCTCGCGATTTAATTATTATTAATCTTTATTTATATATTGCTGGACTTTGCTGTAAAATTGTGCAGCGACATATTGAATTCGAAGTATACTCTGAGCGATACTATTTGACAAAGGTCGACGTTATCAATTGTACGCGAGCGAGATGTCGATTAAGTTTATATCTTTAAAATTTTTAATTCATATCGATCCCCATCCCTTTCATTCGTCATTTCATTTGTATTATCTCGCCCTACGGAAACGTTTACGTTGTTCGTAAGTTAGTTAAATCAATAATTTCGGTAGTTTATAGCTAATTAGTAGGTATTGTTTAACCTTTTTTTTTACGCGATCCCCATTGACGCGTGCTCCGTGAAACGTGAGGCTGAGAGCACAAAAGGAAATAATCGAAGAAAGAAAAGTAGCAGAGAAGAAAGAAAGAAGAAAAAAAAAAGAAGAAGAAAGAAGAAAAAGAAAGAAGAAGACGCCCACGACGTCGGTGACGACTCACTGTCATTAACCAAATCCGTACAGATTGTCTCTATACCGCAATTTTGTACATTTAAATCCCAAAATTGGGCTTACACCTATAATAGTGTTTTATTATTATCATTTATACAGAATTCATATAATGTACCGCGCGAAGGAATTTTTGTACAAAGGAATTGAATGTAATCGAACGTTGATACGATTCGAATTGGTCGTTAAACTTAGCCCTGATGGAAATCCCAGTTGCTGTTGCTTAGTAACCAGTTGATGTAAATCACTACTGCATACATAATGGACACAGTGGACTGTTAATCAAGTAGCAAGTGACACGTAGGACCTAGAGTGGAATTCCAGATTGAAGATATGGGGGCCTTCGTAGCGCAAATCTAA
Source organism: Pachycephus smyrnensis (assembly GCA_030142225.1). Taxonomy (NCBI): domain Eukaryota; kingdom Metazoa; phylum Arthropoda; class Insecta; order Hymenoptera; family Cephidae; genus Pachycephus; species Pachycephus smyrnensis. The sequence goes on from JARQST010000577.1 coordinate 1,260,810, forward strand.
TATGCAATACTATTAATTTGTACAGCGTTAATTAAAAATGCTACTAAGGTCAAAGAATCCAAACAGTGAAGATACCGTATGCAGGCATAACTACCTTGGAAAGCATTTTTGAACTGCGCTGTACATCCCATCAACCTAGAAAGTAATTAGACATTTGACTTGCCGTATATTTATTTAACTGCGTTTTCATTGACGTTGTAGTTCTATATATTACCTAAGCATTGGAAGACGATCAAGAGAGAGAGAGAGGGTTAATTAAATCGTTTCTCCCTCGATCGAATCTTCAACGATCACCAAGAGAAACGGGCCAGCCGTTTGATAAAATTCGCCAATTCCAGCGGTCTACTTACAGTCTAGATATAAGTGACGTTACTTCATTGTATGGCTGACAATTGTTAATCGCGAGCAAAGTAGATCTCGATTAACGAGATAAAAGTAATAAAGATTATCGTGGAAGATTTTCAAATTCCAAAAGGATCCGCAATCCGTGGATGGCTGTAGGATCAATATGGCGTCATGACTTTCGTCGGACAGCTTTGTATAATTGAAAATCTAAAGGACTAGTATTAATGTCTCTTTCCTTTCCGAGTAATTGTATATCTCGCACTCTGAATCACGTTATTCGTACGGCCCTTACTAACTTACGTAATCGAACGGCAGGAAGCTGCCGAGGCTGCCTTTATGAATTATTTTTTAATCTACTGGCAGTAGCGTCCGTTTAATTGTTCACTAGTGGAATTAGCGAAATCCTTTCTCCGGTGTTCAGTAGCGAGCTAACTCTTCTACAGAGAATCTCATCCTGCACTGCCTTTCGTAATTGAATGCGTTGAGTCCTGCGTAGTGGGCCAACAGCTTGCGTCATACTCCTACGAGAAGGACACCGATCCCTCATTATTATTTAATAAATTGTCTTCATCCTGTTTTGCGCGCGTTGTTAGGAATGGCGACTGTCGTCCGCATGTTCGTTGTCGCTGTTTGCGTATTGTCTATACGCGTCATAGACGTTTCAAGCAGGATTTATCCTGGAATTTTTGTCAGAAAAAACCCTTTTTGTCCCTTTTAACTGGTTCCTTTCGAAATTTAGACAAATTTTATGAATACTTATATAACCACCTTCGAGGGCCGAATAATAATTTTTCAAAGACAAAGGTTTAAGACTGTTGTTCTTGTGTATCAATTATATATCCTATGCTTGAGTGATGTCTTGGGTGATTATTTTATTTGTCTTCTTCATATTGTTATATCCTTTTGGTCTTTTCTTAAGAATTCACGCTACTAAGGGGTAGTTTCAGTACGTTTGTTGCATGGGTTCTGGGCACGTATTCTCGAGTCTGCCCTAAGGATTGTCGCATGCGACTTTCCATTTGAAAAGCATTGGCCGATCGTATGCAAAATTCATGAAAATGGTTCGAGAATACGGGCCCTGGTTTTATATTTATCGACAGGTATAGAATATCAAATGGCGATGCAGATTTCCGACAGATGCCACATAGACGAAGTTCATGGTGCTTAGCAGTGCTTAGCGTGGAATGGATGTTACTTGTACGTGTATTTTGAAAAAGGCAAATACCTTATTACGTCTGTTTCTTTCTTTCCTGTCTTCCTAATTTTTACTGTCCTTCGCAGAGAATCGCTATGTTCTTTTGTACTAGGATAAGAAATGTTCAACGTTTGCAACGCATTAGCCTTTTTTTTTTAATAAAATTATATAGCTGCCAGAACGGCATATTCCGACAGCAGTAAAAATTGTACTCTGACCGCGAAATTCCACCAAGGCTCTTGATTGTATGAAATCAGAAAAAGATAAAGATACGAGGCTATTATTTCTTTCACTTTTAAATAAAATGAATGCACTGTTACATTATACGATTTTTCTATTATTTCTTTTCCCCTTGAGTCCGATAACGTTCAAGTTGCGGTCTTCTTTTTAATTCTCAAATTTTCTCTGGATACTATTTACTCAAGCACAACACGTAACGAACGGCTGTATTATTAGCAATTTCGAATACTTTCCTGTTAGAGCCAGAAAATAGTCAAGCCTTTAAATCGAGTCGCGTCGCTGTATTATGAATTTTAATTTTTGTGACAATACGAAAAGCTAACAAATGTCTGTCGATCGGCTGTTGGCGCCAGAGGAAAGCAAGAGCAATGATTGGTCAAGAGATTTTCTCTTTTCGTATTTCCACAAAAAGTAAAATTTTCTATTTGAATTTCTAAAACCACTTTTTAGGTATGTTATCTGGAGCAAACAGTTCAATAGAGTTGCAATAGGTCACATATCGATAGTATTTAAGTGAACAGAACCGAGTAACAAAACGGAGCAAAACGCATGTTCAAAGGAGGCCGAAAGATCGATCGGCACCACTGGGCATCGCATCAGCATCGCATTCCCCTCTCATCCGGTCCATCTGATTTTGACAGTTCTGAATCTCAGCATTTTTCAGTGAGATCACAGCAGATCGCAGTAAGCTCTTGGCGAAGATGTCAGGGAGTCCAGTGTAACGGTAGAAACGCTCCTCGTGGTGCTCTGGAACAGTATTAAACGGATAAGGCGGATGCATAGACTGTAACAGTTCACTCGAAAGACGGTTGGTTTGTCCTGCAGCAGGTTATGAATGACTTTGACATCTTCCGTTTGACGTTTAAAGTAGACATAAACGTTAAATAATGGATAACATTGCGACTGCCGAGTGTCTCACTCTTGATTTTGGGCCCTTCGAGACTGTTCATCGATGGCAACGAATGCCCGAGTGCGACGAGTTCGTGGGAGCGAGGTAAAGGCCGCTTTGTGAATAGTTGGGTGTATTCTAAAATTCACTGCCAGTAGAGCTAGGAATAGTTGTTTCTCTTGATTGCAAACAAGGAGACAATCATGTTCATAGTACTGACAGTGAGTTTAAGATTTGTTTATGGACTATGTCATAGAAAACGGTTTTTTAATCTTTTCATTTCTCTTGGATTACGAATAGTTTTGTAGCTGCTTTGTGCTACGTGCGATAAGGCTTCATGCTTTTATACTTTGAGCTTACGGTTAAGTTCCTTATGAATTTATAAATGGATACAATACTCGATACCATTCATCCTGCTAAATCGAACTTTCTCTTAGCTAGCAACGTAACGAAACTAAGGGAGCTGTATGACAAAGTAAACTGCTTTGTGAGAAAGTAAATAAAATGTAACCTTTCTTCTTTGTTTTGTTAAATAGACGTAGCAAGCACACTGTGGTAGCATACAATGATGCCATCTACGTTTTTGGTGGAGACAATGGAAAGAGAATGCTGAACGATTTACTCCGCTTTGACGTTAAGGAGAAATCGTGGGGTCGTGCATTTGCAACTGGTGCACCACCGGCACCTCGTTATCATCATTCAGCAGTGGTTCACGATGCCTCTATGTTTGTCTTTGGCGGATACACAGGAGATATACACTCCAATTCCAATCTTACCAATAAAAACGATCTCTTTGAGTATCGTTTTCAAACTGGACAGTGGACGGAATGGAAATTTCTAGGAAAGTAAGATCCCTTCAAGGTATAAGCATGTCCTCGCAACAGGTGCGATATTCCTCTTTAGTTTCTCACGTACGTTTCTGTGTCTTTAGAACTCCAGTAGCAAGATCAGCTCATGGAGCAGCTGTATACGATAATAAGTTATGGATATTTGCCGGCTACGACGGCAATGCTCGACTGAATGATATGTGGACTATCTCCTTACTGGTAAGACCAGAAATATTACCAGTTAGCTTTCGTATCCTCCGAGGAGACAATTCACTCTCCTGATACGTTTTGTTATTAGCCCGGTGACCTCAGGGTATGGGAAAAAGTAGTACAATCAGGAGATTGCCCTCCCACCTGCTGTAACTTTCCAGTGGCGGTAGCACGAGAATCTATGTTTGTCTTCAGTGGTCAAAGTGGCGCCAAGATAACCAATAGCCTCTTTCAATTTCATTTTAAGGAAAAACGGTATGAA
>JARQST010000577.1:1264877-1291424 GCA_030142225.1 Pachycephus smyrnensis
GCAGCCGATTCCACCTTACCGAATGATCTGCACTGCTATGATCTAGATACTCAGACCTGGAGTATTGTACTGCCATCCGCAGATAGTCAGGTACCGAATGACAAAAGTTCACTGAGTACACGACGTGCAGAATAAGTAACGAATCATTTAATCCGATGAGGATCTTCCCCAGATACCTTCCGGTCGATTGTTTCACGCCGCAGCGGTGATCGGCGAGGCAATGTTCATATTTGGTGGAACAGTGGACAACAACGTACGCTCTGGGGAGACTTATCGCTTCCAATTTTCGTCCTACCCCAAGTGCACTCTCCACGACGACTTTGGCAGATTGCTCAGCAGCAGACTCTTCTGCGACGTCGAGTTTATCCTGGGGGAGAGTGAAGCCAAGATTCCAGCGCATATCGCTATGGTAGCGGCGCGTTCCCAATTTCTTAGCTCTAGAATAAGACAAGCTCGTGAACGACGCGAGAAACACCTAGAGGAAGTATTCGGCAGTGTCGACGTGCCCATCAAGGATCTTCCATTATTGGAGGTACCGCAGCAGTCATCCATTTACGTCGTCTTTCATTCTGAATGAGAAAAAGTACATTTTCTTGTTGCTCCAGGTCAAATTGAAGGACGCGGTGCCAGAGGCCTTCGAGATGGTATTAAATTATATATATACCGATCGCATTGATCCTACTAAAAGAATCGAGGATCCTCTGAGCAATCGAATCGTCCTGCTCATGATGGACGTTTACCGACTGGCTGTTCAGTTTAATATGAAACGCCTGGAACAGCTTTGCGTTCATTATCTCGAAGCCACGATAAGCCACGCTAACGTATTGGAGGCACTGCACAACGCGGCGCACCTCAAGCTTTACTTCATCAAAGAGATCTGCCTGAGCTTCGTCGTGAAGGACAGCAATTACAATCAAATCGTAATGAGTCAGGAATTCGAGACTCTCGATCAGCCATTGATGGTCGAGATCATCAGGCGACGTCAGATGCCTCAAGCGAGGAACTTCTCCAAGCAATACGAATCCACAGGTTGGATTATTATGAAATTCAAATAGAGTACTATCACGAACATTATAATCATTTATCAGGTACTACCCTGGAACAGGATATGGAACTGTTCTTGAAGAGCGTCGGTCGAGAATTCTGCGACATCACCCTGATGCTGGACGGCGTACCAATTCCAGCTCACAAGGCAGTCCTGGCTGCGCGCTGCAGCTACTTCGAGGGCATGTTTAGATCCTTCATGCCAGAAGACAACACTGTTAATGTACGTACAGATGAAAAGGGAAGAAATTTAAACCACGTTATACTCAACGTTACGTCATCTTAATTACAGATTCAAATCGGAGAGATGATTCCATCGCTGGAGTCATTCGACTCCCTGCTGCGTTATATTTATTATGCAGACGTTTCAATGCCTCCTGAGGATTCCCTTTACTTATTCACAGCTCCCGTATTCTATGGATTCACCAATAATAGACTTCAGGCATTTTGCAAGCAGAATCTTGAGATGAACGTCACCTTCGAGAACGTTATACAGATTCTGGAGGCTGCCGACCGTATGCAAGCCAGTGACATGAAGAAATACGCTCTTAATCTTATAGTCCATCACTTCAGCAAGGTAAGGTTTACCCATCGCCCTTTATCTCCTTTTCAGCATCTTCCTTCGTTCCTTGGCCATGAGTAAAAAGTCTTCTCCATGACGTTAGCTTCTAGCAGATAACAATTCTAATTTATAGGTGGCTCGACTACCCAGATTAAAGCAGTTGAGTCGCAACTTGCTTCTGGACATTTTGGAAGCACTGGCCGACGAGAGAAGCGAAGCACGAATGTGCCAGGACATGTCAAGTGCCAGTCTGTCCAGTGACTGCTGACAGACCTCCGCAAGGGATCATCCCTCTTGGAATTTACCCATGCCCTCCAGCTTTCAGGTATGTCGGGACCGAACTAGACAAAACTTTTCTGAAAGAAAAAAAAAAGAAAAATATCAAGGGATTAAAAGTTACGACAATATTAAAAAAAATCATCCCTTCTATGAATTTAACAGGAACTCTTTCGCGTGAACTTCATTCTTATCACGCGCATGATTCTCTTCATTGGCAATTACTATTTCGACACCAAGTTTCGCCCGCCGTCGCAGTATACTACCCGGAGTCAGACTTATCGACGCTGCTGTACTCACAAGAAGAAGCGTCCTCGTCGTTTCAGAATCCACTGACCCTTGGAGCGCTGATAAGAAAAGGGTTGATTAGTTACCGATCAGCTCTGCTTGGTGCATTATTTATTTGGATAATAGAAGCAAATTTTCACTTTCCAATCAATCGTCCTGCTCGATCAACGTTCGTTTATCCTAATGACTATCTATTGCGCAAGCTCTACTCGATTGGAGTACCCAATCTTTTAAGTTTACTTATTAAATTATTTTTACCCGCGGGTTCGCCGTCCTCGGGCGATATCAAATTTATACGCATAGCTAGACTTAGACTTTGCGTAATAACAGAAAGGAATAATGGGGCAGCAAGGTTATACGCTATTATTATGGTACACCATAGGCAAGTGCAATTACTCGCAGCTTCGATAGATTTCAACCTTTCTTCGATTGATACCTATGCCTATAATATATGTATTGTATATTAATATATAGGTACTGTTATATATTATAAAGTTGTCACCTGTATTAAAATCCGGTGCTTCTATCGTGTTTTAAAATACCTATTCGAAAACGTTTTGCACCGAGTATCCGGACGTCTACTTCATAGTCGAATGGATGCTTTGACGTTATCGAGATAGATTTCTTCCGTTTTTAGAAAAGCCACGCAGTTCGATGATCATTAAGAATGAAAACTCTCAGATCAACTGAAGTTATAACGCCCGAGAAAGTGTTTTACTGTACAGTCATAAGGAGTGGGGAGTGTGGGAGCAGATGCGCGTAGATGTAAGATGCCCTTCCGGTACCTTTTGTATAATATAAGGTTATCATCGTTATCATGATCATCGTGATGATCAGTATCGATTATCAATTTTTGTACCGAAATTGAAATAAAAGCCGAAACAGCGGTATGTCTCGTTGCTGTTGAATTTTGTCTTTTTCTGTCTTTTTCCTTTTCCTTCACACTGGCAGTGCGAATCTGCTTCTGTGCGAATTCTTTGTGGAAGAAGAAAGGTTCTAATGCCACGTGCAGAATTTTCTGAAATACTTGCAGAACATACAAGTTGAATAGTTGTATGTAAAGGTGCGGCAGACATGACAGAAAAAAAATCACGGATGAGTCAAATTTGTAAATCCTTGGATTGTGCCGGAGTTGCGTTGTCGTTGGAACCGTTGAAGAAGGCGGGTTTTAAGATGCGCAAGAAGAATCTTAATGAGATTGCAATTAGACTTTCGGAAGTCATAACCGATTCAGTGGCGAGTAAAAACGTCCTTCGAGTTTCTCGTCTTATTCAAGATTTCTTTGGACTGACTGGAAACGCATTTGTATCCTTTGGAGAATTCGATACACTCTGTACGAAATATAATAAATAATAGTCCCTTTGTTCTTTTATACTAGACATCCTTATATCACGAGTGACGTAGTACGTTAAGCATCTGTCAGTGGTGATGCAGCTACTAGAATTTTTAGGTTGGAAAGCAAGAGAAGTCGAGGAATATCAAGTCCATCTGGATAGGATGCTGGAGCTCTGCTGCCAGCCGCCAATTTTTGAAAAAACTTCGGAAAGTCTTTTCTGCCAGGAAGACCTCGAAGAATACTTTACGGTTTTGGGTTATCTAATGGCGATTTTACCTAGGAGCCAAGATATTCTACAGGTTCAAAAAGCTATTGGTCGGCTTCTCGTTAGAACAAGGCCCACTGATATTTCCGCAGTTAGAGCTGAACTCTGTCAGCGGGCGATGGAGAGATCTAGACTACCTGTTACCCTGGTAGAACTTTTGGAAGTCTTCGAAGGAGAGATGTTTGAGAAGTTACTGGATCTGACAAAGATTATTGTGGCCGTGTCCGAGCACTGCTGTAAGTCGCTTGTAACGGAATAATTGGTCGAAATCGCTCTCTCTTTCAAAAAAGATAAAGATAAGGACTAAATTCGGAGAAATAGGTCACAGGCTTCTGAAGTCAAAAATACTCAATCATCTTCTGGTTAGACTGAATCCCTATTATGACAAAGGAAACTATTGCGTCCCACCACCGGAAGTACCGCAGCAGGAAGCCGAAAGGTCCGAGTACCAAAGGATTCTGGTTCTCGTTACAAAGGTGACGTTGGCTCTAATGATGTCAGTACTTCCGGGTGGGGAAAAGTTTCCGGTTTGCCTCGAAAAGTTCTCATCCCCAACTAGGTGCGCTATGTGGTCAGTATCGCAGTTTGACCAGTTCAATGAATTTCCGGTTAAGATGAATTCATTCGACGATCTCAACACTTTCAGGGGTTTGCGATACGCTTTCAAGAGGGAAGTGCTCTACGCTCGACGGAAGGACAAGACTCAGTTGGTACGAAACGACCTGGCCACTGTGATTCTTGCTGGACTGGTTGCTTTACCTTCTTGGAAAATTATCGAGTGCGGCCTGGCCGAAGATGTCTTCCTCCTGATTGCCGGATACGAATTTGGAGCGAAGGATTCCTGGGCGGAAACTGCGACTTCCGGTACAACAAACGAGGATCTCTCCTTCAGGAGGACTTTGCTCCTGATCGTTTGCCATCTTGTAAAGTGTGATTCGTCGATAACCGTAAGGACTATTCTTATTATTTTCTTGATTAATTCCCTTGTCAACTTTTATTTTCTATCCTGCAGATTATGGAGGAGAGATCGGTGCTCTTGGCTCTTCTCGATCTCATCGATCCTGGCAGAGCTCAAACGTTCAAGATGTCCTGCAGAAATCCTCGAGAGTTTTGGGAATTATTTCGGTGCGTCATGCGCACCTTGACGCTTTTAATTCCCAAGATGACGAAGTCCTTTCTTGCACATAAGGGAGCACGCAGGTACAGGCACCTGCATTGTAAAATCTAATATCATTAAAAATGACATATTACAGGTTATTAATGATCATTGAGTGGTGGACGACTGTCGATTATGAGACCTACGCTTTAATTGATTGTCTGATGACAATCGCCTCGATATTATCAGTAGTCGAGTGCGTGGAGATTCAAAATGATTTTATTCAGGAAGGCGCCATACCTATTCTCATAAGTATATCGTCATTTGAAAATCATTATTGACAGAGTACTTAGATAGAAATATAATTTATCACAACAGTCATGATAATAGAGATTGGGCAATGATTTCAGACTTGACGAATTTCGTTCTAATTAATGATAAGTCATTAGGAATGGATCAGCAACGTGTCCTCACACTCCTAATGATCATTTTCAAGAGCTTACATTTAAATGAGACTTCGTGCACCTCTGAAAGTTACAGCGAGCAAAGTGTCAAAATGGTGGTACAATTGTTGCAGAGAACGTTCGGAACGACAACAACAATCAGTAAAGAGAATCTGGATTTTCAAGTGGACCAACGGTACAGAGAGATATTCCTCCAAGTGATATAATATCAGATAAAAAAGAAATTAATATCATTGACAGGCTTCTTATCGCAGTGGGTATCTACGTATGGAAGTGCATCGTCCACTGTCCGATAAATCTGAAGAATTTTATAGAAAGGGGAGGAACGTACCTGATACTAGATATTATCGATCGGGTTCGGTCTCCAGTGAGTTGCGTATACATTGGTATCTTGACAGATATGTGCGAGGGTTCATTCAGTGCCGGGGAATTGGCAACCTGGAGAGGCATCGATAAGCAAAATGGTTTAATGCCTTTGCTGGCAAGATTGTGGCGCGAAGAGGAAATCCGAGTTGGAGTGAAGAGAACGGGAAACGGTTGTATAGATGGTAGCGTGAATTTATTAAAAGAAAAGAAAAAGGAAAGAGAAAATTGTAGGATAGTATAGAATAAATTAGACAGCCATTAAGGCAATAATATTATTGATCCCAGATGCAGAACTTCCTCTGATGGGTACCGAACAGTGGCTGGGTACGTACCACGCAAGACTGGATCAAGATTCCAGTCCAGCACTTCTGGATATGATTGGTTCCACTAGAGCAAAGATTCACGCGATTCGTAGGATCATAGAGCGCGAGATCTTTGGGTACAATGGAGCAAGAGAGCATTATAAGATTTTATATGAAGATCTTTGTACGAATGATCTTGTAAGTAGAGGTTTGATCGATCGATGTGAATTTTTGGATTTTATTTTGACTGTTCGTTCCTTATTCTAGATCACGATGCACATTGTGGATCATTACTTTAATTTGAAGCAAGGTGAGATCTGGATAGAGGTCGTTAAGTATTTGGAGCAGGTCGGAGTGAAGCCACTGGGCATGGACGGGCAAATGATGTTCCTGATGATACAAAGACATCGTGGACGTGGGCTGTTCATTCAAAGGAATCAGGAAAAACTGTTCAAGGCTGCACGGGACGCCGATGCCAAAATTGAAAAGGAGGAATTCGCTAGGATTCGCGATTCCAAACTTACGCCGACCTTGATTGCTCTCAAGGACATTGATTATATTCGCAGGACCACCGACAGGACGTACATGCTGGAGCGAAAAGAAGTTCAGAGGAAGGAAGTCAATGCAGCTTTGAAATTTCCATCCATGGCTGATGGGGATCATTGTCACAGGACGTTCTCTGAAAAGCTAAACGTGACCGTGAGTTATTTTTTTTTCCTTTTCTTTTCCTCCAAACGGAAGGGAAGCGGAAAAGTGTACGGAAAGAATATTTAAAGCTGGTTTTATTTCTACTTAGGCTATCCTGGGACAAAATCAAAGGATCGATAGCGTGAAGATGATAGAGACGGATTTGGGAAGGGTTAAATTACTTCCGGTTTCACTCTCGAACTCTGACAGATCTTCCGCAAGACTTTCTTTTAATTCAATGCGTCGCGATTTCGAAGAGATTCTACCCTGCAGCAGATGCTTCCAATCTGACCTTGTCTGCTCTCATCGGTAATCTTGTTGACTTTGTAAACAATTCAGGATGATGCTCGCGAACCAAGCGAATTCCTAAAGACTTTCAATGGCGAATAATAACCTGAGCCAAGTTGCGACTACCTGCAGATGCTGCCTCTAGGTATCCTTGAGAAACTCGGTGTCTTTTGATATGCATAGGATAGTAGACCGGTTGCCGCAAGAACAGTTTTCAATGTTATCGACCAGTGCCTCCATTTACGTTCATCTGATATTACACTCAACTATCTTTTCAAGATGAACTTTTATCTTCGATTCGGAACAGCCAGAAAATCGTGTAAAATAAATGCATTAAAAAGACGATATCTCGAGATCCATTCCAATTTCGTAAAGAGACGTATTTACAAATTGAGAATTAAAATATTTGGAGTTGGCTGCCGTTCGAAAAGAATTGAATAAAGCAGGTAGAATTATAGAAAACAAGAAGAAGAGATTGGTCTACGTGGCAATTGGATTGTTAGTTTATCACAGTATATTTATAGAGTAAGATTATTATTTCTTAAATAAATATCAAAATTCATACTCTAATCGATGTTAACGAATAGTTTTGATATTATATATATATACTGTATTTTGCTGAGCGACTAGAGCCAGTGCGGAGAAAGGCGATGGAGCGAGAATGATCTGTAAGATAACGAGATAAAATAACGAAACGAAGCCGACGGAGTAGACTAGCGCGGCGACCGGGGATCGGCGAGGTGGTGAGCGGCAAATGAGAGTCAGTCGAGCAAGTGAGAGCCAGCTGGAGGCAACATGCTGTTTTCGCCACGACTCGCCGTCAGCCCAGTATCGGTTTGAAAATTACAGATAAATTATCACGAAGTTTGTTCCTGGTGAAACCTGGTGATCGCGCGTTCCTCCCTCTTCCTCCTTCTCTCTCTCTGTCTGTCCATCTTGATAATCAGTGGTAACAGAAGCAGATATAAGTCTCTCAATCAAGCGGACAACGTGTGTCTTCGACCTGTGGAACGGTGCCCTTGCGTCGGCCCCGGTTTTTTCGTGTCGCGACTGCGAAAGCTTCGTCGTCGTCTTGCGAGGAAGTTGAATAAGGAGAGGAAGAAGAATAAGAAGAGAGAAGGAAGCATCGGAATAATTGTTGAGTGTACCGTGTAACGGCAGACTCGAGTTCAAAGAAAGAAATCTGCGCGGAAAGAGAGAAGGACAGTGTCTCGGTCTCTACCCGACTCCGAAATAATGGCGTGTCAACAGTTGTGGTTTACTCGTGGGTGTACAGCTCTCCGGATGTTCTTCCTCGTTCTTCTGATGCTGGACGTTCTCGCTCTGAAAGGATACTCTCTGACGACCGCGGAATCAGGTGAGTCGTTGCTCTCCTTGAGAACTCTCTTCGCGGGAGCTCTTTCGTTGTTTCTTGTGCATCGAAGTTGGATTTCGCTTGGTTAACGGCGAGCCATCCACGAGAAAAGAATAATACTGTCATTCACGGGAACGGAGGATCAGAAGTTGACCTACCATGATATCTGGGGGGCTGGTTAGGCTTGTAGTCGTCGAGTCGTGATGGCAGGATGGAAAAGGAAGGACGACCAGACGATCAGGCCACCAGACGGACGTCGCGGAGAGGAGTCTGCTGCTATGGAGCTGGGGAGGAACGGGGAGAAAGAGAGCGAGGGAGAGAGAGTGAGTGGGAGAGAAGGAAAACGCTTAAGAAACTTGAGAGAGTAGGAAGGAGACGGAAGAGAAGTTTCTGTCTCTTAAAGGCAAGAGAGGACACTACCTCTCTCCTCTCTCTCTCTCACTTTCTCTCTCCCTCTTTGCTTTTAAACTTGTCGCTCCAGCTTGTGCTACGTTCTCTGCTACGCAATTTCCAGTTTCTTTTTCTTCACCTTTTTATTCCTTCGATTTAACCAGTTTCCTTCTCGTTTTCGTGAAACGTCGGAGCAAGCCTAGTAGAGGATGGTGTTAATGGTTGGCTTGCGACTAAGGTGATAGCAAGTAAGTGCAGGCGCCAGCAGTATCTAGCAGCAGCATTTCTCGAATGACAGATCGAAAGGTTATCGAAATAAACGATTTGGTTGCTCTTTAAAAATAGCAAAGATTTCTTTTATCCCGTGTTGAGTGTGTTGGGCACAGAGATAGTCGTCAGTGCGTGCCTTCCCTCGTTCGATGGACAATTCGATGTACACGTCACTGCGCATAAATTTCGACCGATCAGCAAGGTCGGAGTCGAAAACCGGCTAATCACACTGACCAAACAATCGGATTTCACATGCGCGAAACGCAACCACGAATCATCAACGTGAAAAAGGAACGGAAAGAATGCCCTCCAAGTGTCCAGCTAATGCACTCGATGCCAACAATTTTTTGTTAACGTTAAACGATTTCTAGTTACTACTGGACTCTATACCTAACGATCAAGATGCAAGGTAGTGCTACTACCTGCTCCCACGGCGTAATATTAACGTTCGAATTAGTTTACTGATCGAGGACAAGTGCATCGGGCGGCAAGGCCACCATCGCGGATCACAAAAAAAAATGTTTCACGTGTCTCAGGAAAAACTCGAGCGCCATTAATTTCTTTCCTTTTCCACCTCCTTTTTCTCCACCATAACCTCGTCCTCCTCTTCTATGTTTCTCATTCCGTAGTTTCCTCTCTTTACCCCCGGCTGCACAGCAATGAAAATACTTTATGACACTGGCATATTTATTTGTGGCACGTTACGTTCTTGCTTCTCTCGTCTTACTCGTCGAACGTCGGTACATGTTTACAATCTGTAAATCAACCGATCGGACTCGGCAGAAGGTTAAGCGTTTTGTGCAGTTATTGGCGCGTACTGTCTCACCTTGTTAGTCTCTCTCTCTCTCTCTCTCCCTACCCCCGTCTCTCCTTGTCTCTCTCTATTGACAAAATCGTCCATCCCACGTCGAACAGTCGCTGCCGTTCATTACATCCTATCTGATGTCGCATTCTTGTCCCATATCTTGAGCATTTCTATTTTCTTTATTTTTACAAGTATATTACTTGCACTTGGACATAATGCTCTGTTCATATCCATTTAAACCTTAGTATAACATTTCACGCATGCACGACGTACACGAGGAACGTGCGATAGGATGTATTGCTAAAAATTGGCGCTTATATTACATTGACCTAGGGCAGGACAACAATCCATATTATTGTAGTTGACTGATAAGACGAGGTATCACATTGTAACTTATTCAAGTATCGATTAAATTCTGTATAACAATCACTGATGAAATGATACATCGTGTCCGTTACTGTATTTTTATTTCAAATTTCTTGGTATCTTGCTAAATATCGTGTGGCAGTCGCAGAGACCAGATTTCCTCGTTTTCATGGTAGCGACCGTATCTTTTTATTTCTTATTTCTCTTTTTTTTATTTGTACAAAGGGGTCTGACTCGACGTCGCATTTCGTGAGCACTCAGTAACTGGTTGTCATCTCTTCTTCACTCTGTTATCCGTAGTATGTATACTATCTGTTCTTTGTGATATATCCCCTGTTTATTCTTGCATTTTTCTAAAATTCCTTTGATAATTTTTTTCCACTTTTTCTTCTACGTTTTGTTCTTCTCAGTCGCTAGTTTTTCTACGTCCTGAATTGCAAATTACCGTTACTATTTTATCATGCTGACCTTAATAAGTGCGGCTATCCAAGTCTGTCTGCAGGTGCGTGAGGACTTAAATACGTGGAAATCTTCGAAATCGCATTATTTGACTGCCTTTTAAAGATCATCAAACTTACAGGGCCGTGTTAACTGCAGCGATCATCCGGAACGATGCTTTGGTATTGACGTTCGTGAATGCATAATAAAATGCAAGAACGATGTGACAGGAATAATTATAACGTGCAGTTTTAACTTGCGTCTTAACCGACTGCTCCTCCTTAAATTCTTCCAATTCGATTCTTCGTCTGTATTTCAATTCAACAGAGATTTAACGAAATAGCAAAGAATGCTTAGATGGCGAACTGTTGCTTCTTTAATCGAATATCCAATGTGTTTTGCATTCCACTCGTTCCACTGAACGTGGATATGCAGTGAGGTATGTACCCTATTTTTATGGCGGAGCGACTGGTTTTATTAGCATAATTTTTCAGTCTAGCACAACTAAAAAGAGACGTGCAGTCGAGTTGCGAGAGCTAGAAGGATATTGGAATTAATAAAAATAACCTGATACTCTAAGTTTTCTGCATATTCCGATCAATCGAATACGTTAAATAATAAAGTTGATCCTAGGACTAGTCGTTCAATCAATCGAACGAAGAGCATAAACCCTTGACCGATTAAGTAACTTCAATTGGCTATTGAATACTGAGCATCGACTATCGATCGGCCAGTCGTAAGCTTGATTTTCAATTTATCTCAGTGACCACGAGAAAATACAAGTATAGCTCCAGCGTGCGTAAAATAAAAAAAAGATACCGAATACAGTAGAGCAATACGAAACGTACAAAATTCCGATGCAGCAGTAAGAAGGCCGATCGGTAACGTGACAGCAACGTATTTCCACGTTGCCGCTGTCCGGCTACTTTTCTCCTGTGTCTCAAGAGTCTTACGGGGAACTCCCACCACGAATGTATTCCTGGTGGCTATGCGGATTGGCGGAACGGTGAACAGGATGAATAATATCATGGCTGTTGTGACTACGTCGCAAGCACGTACCGGTAGCTGCTCGCAACACAGCTCGGCTGACGCATCGAATGCCACAACGTGGCGCGCGCGAGAATAAAATTTTGAAAAGTACGCTAAACGCGCGAATAATAATTCAGCCAAATGAGAGTAGCCTTTACGTCCGTAATGCGTAAGTAAATCGTTACGAGATTTCGACAGCTTAACCAGATCTTACGAACGGCCATTACGAGAAGGATTCGTGCGATGCATTCTGGGTATTTATTCAGCTAAGTCACGTGGTGCCTAAAGTCAAGTGTACTGCGTTAATCAAAGGAAAGTCTGTCCTGTTAATTATTGTAATGCCAATGCGAATGAGCGAAGCTCTAAGAAAGAAGATGCTCGGAATTTGGAAGCTGTTACGTGAGGAAAACTCGGCAAATGCAAATGATGCTGTATCGTCGACACTTGAGATTATTATTAATCGACACCCACGTGCCTTTTTATGCATCGTTACTGTCATTAGGTTAGTTCTATGTCTCATGGGCGATTGTTTGATTATTTGATTGGAGCGCCCTGCGCGCGTACGCTCGACTTATTGCACCAAATTACAAATTATAGTTGTCTCCTGGTGTTTATGAGCCAAGCAACGCGCCCCAGACCAATCGAGCGGATCTATTCTTTCTCTTCTCTTTCGTGTACAGCCATACGTACAGGCTATACGAAAATTTCGATATTCGTTCGACAACGCTTCAGCATCGTAGACACTTCTCGTATCGTTAATAATCTTTGCTTTGTGTAACTTAGTAGCGCGTTGATAAGCTGTGCTATAGTCGGATCAATCCTTTTCGATGGTAATCAATAGATTAATCGTATTAAGTAATCTCTCTTAATCTACTTCATCTTTAACATTGGCTATTGATCATTAATAATTGATACAATCGACGTTTAACGATTAAAAAGCGATTGCTTCAGCCGTTATCACAATTTCATGAAAATTTATATATCTTCAACACCCAGTACATCATCTTATGCCCGTAACTTCATACTTGTTAATAACAATCTCTGTTATTCGACCATTCAACTACGTGGTGTACGAATAAAACGTACATTTCGTAAAGGAAATATTTCAAAACCACATAGGCTTCTTACCGGATACTTGTGGGTCCTCCCACTCACCCTTCACTTCCGCTTACGGAAGTCAATGACTCAACTGTCAAAATCCACTTGCGGTTAAGCCTTCCGTTAACCCCTTCGCCGCCACTGACGTAATAGACATTGAATCCGCCATTTTGAATATCATAATCCGTACGTCAGTAAATTTCCATCTGTAGTTGCTAAGGGCTTCAGGAAATTCTCCACAAACGTTAACGCGATTTTCATTTCCGTTTATAAAAATTCCTGCAACGGATGTTCCTCCGCCAATCCTCTGTCTTCCTCATCGATTCTAAATTCGATCCAGATACAAAGATAGGCTCTACGAAAAGAGGCTGTCCCCTCGATCCAATATCCTAGTCGGCACGTGGTGGCCAGTAATAAACTGTCTGCTCCTATTCAGCGATGGCATTCGTATCGTAAAGCACGACTGGCAGTACTGGCATACATTTTCTTCGCCACACGAATACACAAATTCGTCGTAGCAGTGTGTACGCGACCGGAAATTTCTGTCAATGGCCCTTGAGCACACTCTGCCTTGCTCTGCCTTGCTCTGCCTTCTCCGTGCCTCTCTATTCCTCTCTGTACTTCAGTCAGTATATACGCAAGCTATCCTTCACACCAAAAACTTACCTCGCGTCTTCCTTACGCGGAATATCATTTTTATAACGTACCTTGCACTCTACACACGTCATTGGTATACCTCTATTACGCACTGCACGCAATTTGCATTTATCGCGTAACACTATCTTCACGCTTGAATACTTTCATCATTTTGATATCCTCTTCGCACTTTAATAATGTTTTTTTTTCATCGCATCCACCTAGCATAATAGAAAGAGAAGAAGCAGCGGACCAAACATAAACATCGACAATATAGTAATGCTGCGTTCACAACGCAGTCTGTAATAATTATAATACAGGCGTATACGTCACCAAGTAACAGACTTCATACAATTAGTATTCTTCGTGGAGTAAAGAGCGCGGCGCCATTTCGATGCTTTGCCTTTTATTAATTGACTGAAGAGAAGCTAGAGAACCTGTCCTCGCAGTCGCCCTTGTCGCCATAACCTCCAATTGACTCTAATCGAAATCGCCTCCGTGTCCAAATGAAATTCTTTGGAGTATTTCTGTAAGGATTGCTTTGTTTAATGATACTTATAAAGTTTATGAGTATAGTCTTCGTTTCTTGATACTATTAGTATTCACGAATGCAACTATTACTTGTATCTATGTATATACGTATGTTGAAGGAACACCTAGCTGCACGCTCGTTGGCTATTTGCGACTATGTATCCCCAACTATCAACCTTGTTAATGGAAGAGGGCCTTTCATTGAACGATTGACTGAATGAAAACGCGTACCTCGTACCCGTTCATTCTAATGAAGCAGCCTCGAGCTGGCGTTGAAACTTTAAATCTTTTCACTTCTTGACACTAGGCTACTATCGAATCTCCTTGTCTCTTTTCTTTGGTTTTTTTAAACTGTCGGATAAGCAGTTAAAGGTTTTTTTCGATTTTTCATGAGATTATTCTGGAACAAGAATGACCATTAGGTTATGGCAGTTGGATGGGATGGATGAAGATCAATCGAGATAAAAGTTTATCTTTCAAGTGGGAGGGGGAGATACTTTTTAAGAGTCTGCAAAAAAAAATCTTTTATGCTTGGTATTCTTGTTGGGGGGGTTGATCACAGGTAAATATAGGTGCGGAATAAGTGAATGGCTGTATATATGTATAGATCATTAGTATATTCGTTATGATAAGGGAGGGGTGGGAGAGTCTGGCATAATCTGACGCGCTTGATTACATCGATCGCATAACTCGAATAGTTCGGCTTCGCGTGTAAAACCAGGAAGAGTAAAAAAAAGCGAAATACGTTTTCGGTCTATTTGTCGTAACAGTAGCTTTCACTGTGCACGGAGGAAATCCTGATTTCTTGTAAATAACAGCGGTGACTGATAGCGACAAGAGAGAGGACAAGGGAGGGGATAAAAGTGTGAGGAGAGAAAAATTCGCAAGATCAGCGTCATTGCGTTAGAGCCTTGTCGTTCAAATTTCACGTATTGCACAAAAATTCGCTGTGTAGATCTACCACGTAGTGTACGATGGTTACGAGATTATTTTAACTCTGAGAAATTGAACATATTCGCTTTCACCAAAATCTGCAATGCTCTTTTATACCGTTTATTAAATCAGAAGTCTTTCACTGCTTTTTATTCAATTCCCTCTCTGTGGCGTTCCAATAACGGTTATCTATTGTCATCTTTATTCGATTCGCTGGGCTTGAAGATCCTCCGAGCGTGTCGTGTCGCTCGGACTGTCCTTTTGGAAATGCCAGAGAAAGTTTATGGGAACAAACTTGAAACTGTCGAGTATGCTTCAGTTTTTTTTTCAAATCCTACGATTCGTTCTAGTTTCCACTGTTGCTGCAGGGAGGAAAAGGCGCGCTTATGCATTAAGAAATGCGAATTTATGACATTCGATGTTCTGTCTGCCAGTCGGTCGAAGTTTTCCAAACGGGACTGACGTCTTATCAAAATTCGTAGCAATTTACGGGCAGCTCAAAACGTAGCATTTCTGCATTTAATGGAACATAGGTTATGTATACTCTGTTACTGCGCGTAAGCGACATTCGATGTTCTGTCTGCCAGTCGGTCAAAGTTTTCCAAACAGAACTGATGGTCGTATCAAAACTCGTAGCAATTCACGGGCAGCTCAAAACGTAGCATTTAATGAAACATACATAGGTATGTATACTCCTGTTACTGCGCCTTAGCGACATTCGATGTTCTGTCTGCCAGTCGGTCAAAGTTTTCCAAACGGCGTTGATCGTCGTATCAAAACTCGTAGCAATTTACGGGCAGCTCAAAACGTAGCGTTTTGCATTTAATGGAACATAGATATATATACTCTGTTACTGCGCGTAAGCGACAGTAATGTAACGGTGCAACGTATCAAGTGGGTATAAGAGAGACGTATACGACGAGGGGCGTCTCTCTGAGCGGCAAAGTAAATTGTGAAACGAGAAATAACGAGCCTGCTAAAGTACTAACGGCCTTAACTACTTGCAGCTTCGAATTTAATTCCCGCGCGTATGACGTCACGCCCACAGAGGAACGAAGCAAGAATAGTATATACTTAAGAGGAGTTGTGTGTCCTTCTTTCTCTATGTAAGTAATCTGCGACCAACATGGTAATCTATAGTGGATGTAATCTTGGGCAAACCAACGTTTTACGATAGGTAGAAGCATTTTTTTTAGCAATTCTACAGAATACTTAAAGGAAACTTACCAGGTACGTTTACGACCTGTCAGAACGACGTAGAAACGACGTCACGTCTCTCTACTTTCGTAATTGTGAGTATTAACGGTATAATACTGTCTCATATAATTTATGTCGCATTTCTCTTGGAATTCTTGCTAAATTACTTATTTGTTTCACGCCTGTCAGAGTGAAGTTCGCATTGAAGAATTTTACTTCGAATTTTTATACTCTGCTGCGGTCATAACCTAAAATTGTACTTTTTCAATTTTTTTTCTGCTGTTTCTGTCATTGTAAAATTACATTTACTGGATTTATATATATTATATAACTGTCCACTGCTTTGTGCACTTCCGAAATGCATGCAGGTCAAGGGCTGTCGTTAGGTAACCGGCATACGAGATAAGATACAGTATCGCTTATCAGTGGAATAAACTCGGAGACATAATAGTCGTAACTACACGAGTTATAATGCTGTTTATTAATAGTTATCGAATAAAACTCACGTTCTTTATTCATATTCCAGGAGATGTTTTCCTTTTCATAAAAACATTGTAAATTTTGCGAAACGCAAATAAACACTGACAATTGTCTTTATCGGGACGAGACATTCAGGACAGATTTGGTTGGTGAATTCCGCAAAGAAAGAATGACTATTGTTTGTCTTACGCAATTCAATCTCCAGGAATAAGACAAGATACTAACGACATTGTTTTGAAGAATTTCTAAGAACGCATCGTTAGATATACATATCTGTTTCGAAGATCTACTAGGCTGCGTTTAAATTTTCAATAGCAAAAGGATCTCGTGTGTCCCTGAAGAAAATATTTCTCCAAAATATTCTTATTCCCCGTTATATCTTCAAGGTCATTCTTCTCTAAGGACTCGTAATTAATTCTTATCAAATATCTTTGTTCGCCCAGCTAACAGAGTGCCGGATAAGGGCGAATTCATAAATGTACAGCCGTCGATTTATTCTCTGAGCGAGAAGCAAAACCGATTCGTAGGTGCGGGGGAGGACTGCAAGTGGAAAAACTAAGACTTCATAATCGGCTGGTAATTAGCATCGAGTCATTAAGGACGCGAGCCACGTTGCTGCTTGTGTCGAGGAAGAAAAAGATAGCGCCACGCCTTATATTACTTCTGTCGCTCAATGAGTTTTTTTCTGTTTACTATACGACTCATTTATTCTTCCTTTTTAAAATCTGAAAGTCGTGTTTACCTTACGATTCATTTATATCGTTTTACTGTTTCTCGTGACTTCAGTCACTGGCAGCAAAGTGAAAAAGAGCGTTCTCAGTCATCGGTATCTCTCTGTGTACGCACGGTGTCCTGATAAATGTTTTATTACAGAAGTACATTCCGCGCCATTTTCTCTTGGTAAATATTTTGCCTTAGATACCGACAACTCGTGTGGCTAAAGTTTACCGTAGACTCAGCCAAAAGGATCGAGATAAAGGGAACAATGCGTATTGCCACGAGAGATGAGAACCGTCGGTACAAGGACGACCTAACCTATAAAATAGTGTAATTCTTCATTTTAATATTATACATATATATTTCCCTTAATCGAAATGAAGCTTTGACACGATATTATTGTATGCTTTGGTCATTTTAAAAGGTCCAAGTCCTGACCGGAAGTCGAAGTTCTCCACGCGTCTCGTTAGTCTCGTGCAGAAGACAGAAAATAAATATCTGAAGAAGGAAGCAACGTATGAGAGTGGCATTGGTGGCGGCGTAGGCGATATTACCCAATTAATTAAAAGTAATCAAGAAGTCGTAGTAAGCCAGAGCTAGATGAGCACGTACGTTGTAGCTCTAATGGTAATAATAAAAATGATGGGACGTGGCATTGACATTGCTCCCTTATGGTATTTCACGTCGGAAACGAAGAATGACGAAGCATCGTGCGTTATCAGGAGTTTGCACGGAAATCCTCTACGTTCTGCGATTGTCGGACTGCCTGTGTATGTACAATGGAATGGAATGGAAGTCCTGTAGTGTATGCTTCCGTAATGAGATGACGAGATCGTCGCTACGTTTATGTAATCTTTCGAAATTTACAGAATTTCGACTCTTTCAAATGGACGTGATTTTCGTTGAGAATGCTTCTTGAGCTTTTGTAGATTCTTGAGCAGGAGTTACCGAATGCTTGAGATAGTTTATACTGGCGCAATCAAATGGAAAAGACGCAGTACGTTTACCCATTAAAGTCATTTATCCTCGAATGACTTGAAAGTGGGACTCTGCATATGTCGCAGGCACTGGATAGTACAGGTATCTATCTGCGCTCAGATGAATCCAAGGACCAATCACTCTTCTTTTTTTCCAGTCCTTAAAAAGATGCAGCACGAGGTCACGTTTCTCATTCGGTTGCTTTTCGAGCGTTACGTTTGACTTTGGAAACGTTTTTTTTTGGTTGTTGTCATTGAAGTTACGTAATGGTATTAAAGATTTGAGGTTCAGGAGTAACGTAATCAAGTGACGCAGGTAATTGTCGAGATTAAAGTCGAGATGGTCGATCTTTAACCTTTTATGTTTCTCGCAGACTGCACGTGGCGGACTTAACGATGAAGTAAAGTAGTCTTGAGATATTTCAAAGCGTTCCAGCGACGTCGACGGACGACTGGTCAAGGATCAGGAGATATTTGTTGTTCTGGAAATATCTTTGATAATTAATCATTAATTTATCATAATATATATCTGTTATGTAAATATTTTCAAATTCCTTGCAAAGTATCAAATAAAAAGTGTCTCTTCGAAATCTTTAAAGAGTTTTAGAAATTGAGGATGATGGCAGCTGTAGCGTGGACGTTGGTAAGTAGTACGTGACGTCCTAGAGACGTCTCCACGAGGCCTTCATAGCTTTGTCGCACTTTGCCCTACGTGTCGGAAAACTCGGGTATCTGACCAATGATGGATTTGGCTTCTCCAATTTGTCTCACAGGTTACGATTAGTATAATAAAATTGTTAGACTCTTGAAAATCGTAACGAAACGATTGAGTGCGTTCGCACTGCGCCCTTGGGATGCCTTCCTGCAAAAATCATGACAATCATTCCGATCTATGCTATCATCGTCACGGTTGTCATGATGTCAAAAGCAATTGGTCAGCCGTTCGATTAGCAAGGACGTTGCCCCCAAGGGTTTAACGAGCCGACGATTTTATTATGCCGACGGACGACAGCAACAGCGTCAGCTCTTCTGTTTGTGTCTGTCGCAACGCGTCGCGATTTAGAAAACCCGTCGTTTCCTCGAATCGTGCGTCAAACAACGCCAGGGTAGAGCTCGAGAATTTGTCAACTAGGAAAAAGAAAAATTGAACAGTTAACGTGGTAGCTAACAATTGATAGCACCACGTACCAAGAATTTTACATGATACTAGCTTAGCCTGGCTCACAAAAAACTCTGGTCTTAATACAGACCAAATAATTCTAATAATATTACAGCATTGAGATTATAATTTTTTTCTTCTACTTTTGGTAACAATCATTCAATCATTCCTCCTGCAGTGTCACGTCCCGATACGATACGTCCTGACGGATGTTTGAGTACGTCATTGGGTCGTGATGATGGATGATATTTTTTTTATACGTTTACATTGTTGATCCCAGTGGCCTCTGGGATTACGAGAGGTTCCATTTTGACGATGCTTAGAAACTGAACGAATTGGCAGCATCTTTGTCTGCTGTCACGTCCGTTGACAGAGCCTATAATAAATGTCCTTTCTCTCTTGTTGTTCCTCTAGATTTCTCCTACTACAGCTACGATGTATCCTCGACGACAAGAAGATCACCCGAGGACCTTCCGAATCTTTCATTGGCTCCGTCCTTCGCGAGGTCCTTACCCAGGAGACGACGTACTCCTGAAACTGATCTGACGATCACCAGTAACGTGCAACAGCAGCAACCCGTGATCAACACAAATTCCAGTCTGCCGTCGGTCAACGTGACGTACTCGACCGATGACGGTTACAGTTCTTCGACGACCAGCGCCTTCTCCACAGTGGCGACGACACCAGCTGCCGCACCAGTGGTTGCCGTGGAACAATCTAAACCTGGAAAAAATGTATCTTTCGTCGTTTCCCAACCGATGAATCCGGCCGCGGGATCACCTGTAGGTTCACTGTTATTCATCATCATTGATGACCTTATAATTACTGATAATTCTAACGACCTTACACCATTAAAATGTATCTCTTGCTAGCCTCAGGTGGTTGGTGTTATCTGGCCGAACAGCACTATGTGGAAAAACGTCACCAACCAACCTCAGGACGAGGCCAAGACACCGGAGTCTACGACAGTCGAGAATTCGGACATTGACGACATCTCCATAGGCAAGTTCTCGATAAACAAGTTCGATATGAACAAGACCCTCACGCAGAATAAGATAACGAAAGTCGAGGAAGATACTCATCTCTATTACAACAGTACGATCATCACCAACGAGGATGCTGCAAAGCAGTACTGGGTCGATATGAGCAATCATTCTGACATGAAAGTCAATGATCTGCTCAGTAGGAGTTACAGGAGAGCTGCAGTGAGTTCATATACTTGACCTGACTTACGTTCTTCGCTTTTCAAATCTACTCGTGGCAATATTTATTCATCATCCTGACTTCAATCTCTTTTATCATTCAGACCGTCAAGCTCAAGTTCGACTTTCCGTTCTATGGGCACAATGTTCGCAATATCACCATAGCTACCGGAGGGTTCCTCTACACCGGGGAGTATGTGCACAGCTGGCTTGCAGCCACGCAGTACATTGCACCGTTGATGGCAAACTTTGACACCAGACTCTCGAACGACAGCTTCGTCAAGTATGCCGATAACGGTAAGGATTATGGAAGAATTTACAAATATCATTCTTATCATTCTTCATGATATTTCATTCTCTCTTATCATTGTCAATGAATAGGAACTGCCTTTACCGTCGAGTGGGAAAAGGTACTACTTCAGGATAAACCAAATGCCGGAGCATTCACGTTCCAGGCGACTCTTCATCGGAACGGCGACATCGCCTTCGTCTATTCGGTCGTTCCTCTGGTCGTGGAGGATATCGAGGATACTGCTCATCCCGTTAAGGTCGGTCTCAGCGATGCCTACATCATGGACAGAACCGTCTTTTGTAAGTTTTTATCATCTGTATATCCTCTTCTTACTGCCAGAGTTTTTCTATTTCTTTCTTTTTCTTCCTGACTTTCATTCCCGTCTTCTCTTCCCTTCGAATTTCCAGACTATTTCTGGCCCTCCTGGGCAGACTTGTCTCTCGGTATACAGACGAGCATATAATTAAAGTGCAACTCTATAAGCAAACTAGACAGGTCAGAGACTAGGTTTTCGTTCAAAGCCAACTTGCACCTGGCATCACTTTATTTTAACTGAAACGCTACCAGTTTGGCTGGTATCCAATTCTATAAGTATGAGCTTCGCACGCGGAACGTGTTGCGCTCAAAACTTCCTTTTTCACCTAAAACCTGCAGAGGGGTACTTTAATTTTTAACATTCAGTTAAAGCGTCTCTGAGAATAATCAATTCTAAAGGAATTCCTGTAGAATTGACTATACCTTCTTTCTTAGTATGAAATATCGTATATGTTGCGTAATACGACGCGATATTTAAGTAAATATTTTTCTCTCTTGTTACTCTTTCGCTTTGCATCTTATTCATTCTTTCCTTGTGTTTAGTCATTCGCAGAAAAACCATCTACGAGTATCATCGGGTCAACTTCAACAGGCAGGATATACAGAACTGGACTGTCATTTATCTGCGTGCTTTGCCCACGTGCCTCGAGATGGATAATTGCAACGACTGCTTAACCAAACCCACGGGATTCAATTGTAAGTGGTGTCCGAATTTGAATCAGTGCAGCACCGGTACCTTCCGGCACAGACAGACCTGGCTTGAAAACGGCTGCGAAGTGAACAGCATCGTCCAGGAGAGCAGTTGCCGAACGACGAGAACGACTATGACGACTTACAAGGAGCACGTCGATACTCAGGATCGTCAAAGCGACGTTCCCAGCGACGGGGAATTATCAGCGAGCGTCGAACCTAGCCAGCAAGCCAAGAAACGTGGTTCGCTGGACCAGGGCGGTACGTACTGATGCTGTTGCCTCCGGGGATCAGCTCCCTCTTTCAACAGTTAAATCGCCTCTTCTCCTCTCCTCTCCATGATCAAAAACGTCCATAGAATCAAAACCAAAACCCAATAGTTTTGTTTCAATCAAAGTTCTCCCTATCATTTGTTCTTATCCTCCCTATCATTTGTTTGATCCTCCTCGTTATATGATTTTATGAAGAACGTTAGGGGAAGCAGAAACAAAAATAAATATAACAGTAACAAAGGGATAATCAAAAGGCAGCGCCAGTTAGTTTCCTAGCAAAAGGCTTTCCCTTTACAAATACATTATCGTACAACGTTGTTCTTTCAATTTGACGTCATGCATGACTTTTTACTAACAGCACGTAACAACATGGACATGGGAGTCTCTGGGATCATTGGGATCCTCATCGTGATCGCTCTGTTCGGCGGTCTCGGTGCTTGGGGTGCTTATGCTTACCGCAATCCTCACAGCGCATCAGGACAGATGCTCATCAGAGTAAGTTCCATTGAAGGCATTGTATAATTTTTATCGCTGGTATCCTATCCAGTCTACTAAAGTACCGTATTCTCTTTTTCTCACGTTTTAAACAGTATCGACCAAGCCAGTGGAGTTGGCGAAGAGGTGAAGCTCGCTATACTGCTGCGACAATTCACATGTGACGAGAGACACGTAGCTGAAAATCAAGTCAACTGTCCACAAATATTTGTCAGACCAAACTTCCTACTAAGTGTATACAGTACCAAGTCTGCAGTTGATACGCTGAATCCTCTACTACGTGGCTGCAGAGACGGACGTGGCTTAATACGGATGATTCATCGTAATATCTTGTACGAGTCGGGCATTTGTTAGGCTCCCCTTTTTAACGGAGAATATTAATGCTACGTCGTTCGTTCTAGAGAAACTCTAACGCGCGAATTCCTCAGAATTTAAGAAGAATCCGACAGCCGCGAAAACCTGGCATCGTACGAATTTCAAGTGATACGTGTGTCGAACTTAGATAATACGTAGAGCATTCACCCTGGGCGCAAAAGCTGTCGTTATGGAACGGGACAGTCTCTCATTAACGCGTACGCAGGTTCTTTTCACTAGAAACGATAATGTAATTTTAGAACCTCTAGCGTTCTTGAAATAATTTTCGGTCGCCGAACTCTCAAACGCCTACGATCGTCGTACGAACTCGCGGACAGTCGACTCGGGCGAATAACATGATTGAGCCAATTTTTTTTTTAGAATGAACTTCCTCGTTTCTTTTCGCTTTTTTATCTTTCCAAAGACTCTTCTGTTCTGGCGTATTGTCTTCTGTCCTTTTTATTCCTTCACTTCTTTCTTCTACAGTCTACAATCCAGCTGGATCCCAGGGTTGCCGGGAGTCGGTGCTCTAAATTACGAAATTAAAGTATGTAATACTCAAAGGGTGACGTACAAGAATAACACGAGCGTGATGATGATGATGATGATGATAATAGGATGCAATGTATACCTAATGGAAATTTACGAAAATTCACACAGTGCCTGTAACACGTTAACATATCGGACCTACGAATGCCTACAAAAGGCCAATGTGAAGCATCCTTAATGTGCTACCTTATGACGTCCAATGATTTTTGTGACCTTAGCAGCGTACGGCATATTGTTTTTAATTGCCCAGAAGAAAAAGAATTCTTTTAATCGTTACACCAGTTACCATCATTCTTTAATATTGTGTGTAACCGTCACGATCAGAAAGTTTTTTTTAATTCGAGGGAACGATTTTTGTCGCTCGGAGGGACGAGAGTGCTATTCGCAGTGTAGTTATTTTACTTGTGACTTTTAATTGCAGTATATCAATGTAAAAGCGAATTCAGCCAGGGTCCATTAATCGGAAAACATTTAATCATTCCAATTAATAAAAACCGTGGACCCCTGCTGAACTGCGGAGACAGATCTTGTCCGTCGCATAGTTTACATCTTGTTAATTGATGCCACTGCACGGATATACACTGTGTTCCTTGATCTGTAATGGCGTTGCTCTAGTTTTGTCTTTCTCAGTTCAGCTTATACCCAGCGACCATAAAGTAACAGTTACGTATTGGCAATTTTAAAGGTTCTCTACTCAATGATGTAACCAGTTACAAAGCACCACGTCTAAAGTGACTGTTATATCCGTGAGTAGAAAATTTTTAACATTGCTAATACGTAACTGTTGCTTTGTACTTGATGGGAACTTATTCTTTTTACTTCTTGTGACATTCCAAACGATTTTCTCTTCTTTTTCTCCCTTTTCAATGCTCTTCTGAATCTAGTGCTGACTATAATGCAAAGTATAAATACAGTGTGCTCTCCAAAGTTAAACCTTGTTACGCGATTTTCAAGCTTGCGTTAAAAGATACGTGAAAAGTGCGTAGTGCTCAATGACGTAGGAGCGTAAAGTGTGATGGCGAATTTAATTTTTTTTTAACAGTTTTCACGGGCTATTTTGAAATTCTTCATGTTTTCGAAATCAATTCAAACTAAAATTGATCGACTTCAAGGTGGTTCTTGAGAAATTATTTTTTCATTTAATACCCCATCATACTTTATACCATTCAACGTTGGTTCTGATCATTTTTCACTTATTTCTAAACGTAAGATCGAAAAGCGCGCGAAAAAGTTTAACCGGGATACTTTGTATGGACACTGATGCGATATGCAATTTCGTCGTTCCGACTAGACTTATAAATAAATAATGTATATGCATCATTTTATATATATGAACACGCACAAACAATATCTTGTGAGGTATCTTCTTAAGATCACAAGCACCGTCTCTGTAACACGTAGTATGTGAGAAAAATAATGGAAATTTACAGTAGCTGACGATCAAGAACGTTATATCTTCAATGTATATAGTAGTATTTTAATACAATATAATAATTCTTGCGTAATTTTAGTAAGTAAATATATATATAATGTTGAGAGGTGCCTTGAATGAAAAATTTTATCTCGACGGTCTTTCTACACTCGTTTTTACTTCTATTGCCGAATTTATGAAATTTGTACATTGTAAATCGAAGCAATGATTTATGCGCAATTGAGAGAAACTATTGGACATAATTACGGGGGCGAATGATACAGTAGTTTCTATAAATAGTATGAAATGTCACTGTTAAGACGCGATGCTTATCGTTTTAAGGGTATGTCCCTCTATTTCTGTAATAATATAAAGAACGTGGCGTTTACGAAGTGGACAGGAGAAAATTAGTCTCGATAAGCTTATATTATAACTATTACTGATGTCTACGGTTTAATTAATAATTTGTGATAATAAATATTTTAATTAATATAAGAGTCGCTTGCAGTTTACAAAAATCAAATGCACTATTGAAATATTTCCGTACTTTGCGTTTGCGTAACTGGAATGATCGGTATCGAGCTAAAACTAAACGTGTCTTTCAGAAAATGTTTTAACTGTCCAGCTTTAATTCCTCTGTCCATCTTGACTCTATTCAAATATTCGAGCGATTAGGCGCCAAAACGTCTACCAAAACTGCGTTCATAAAATCGCTTTTTCCGTCCTGGAACGCGCGTACGATTCTGCAGATCAATCGTTTCGACGTTGCTGTATCGTAAATTATTATTAGAATTCGATTTTTTGACTTCGAAATTCAAGAGAATATGCTTCCAGGAACATTCAGGAAGCAATTCCTGTAGGTTCATGGTTGTTTATCATTTTCTTGTGGGTTTTACATTTCGATGGATTGTGTAACACTAGTCGGCACAAACCTCTGTTATTGGCCGTTGATATAATTTTCCGTTGGAGCCAGCGAATAGCTATCACTTTTAATCATCTAGCCGACTTACCTTGATAAATGGGGAATCTACCTTATTATCAGTACCGACTAAAGATCTTGGATGCTGCTGACAGTGTTGACCAGTGTTGACGATGTTGTGCGGTGTTTGACGGTGTTACTCCGTGCGACTTGGTAAAATCTATTTTTAATCAAATTTACGCTGTATTCGTCTTTGGCATCAGGTTCCAACGGCAGTGCTTAAAATATCTCTTTGCAACATTTGAGAAAAATCCAGATAGTTCTTTCAGCTTGATAATATAACGCAGTCTCGGTGCATTGCTCAGTTGTGAACAGAATTCAAGAAGTACAAGACGAGATTAGAGATACATAACCAAGTTAATCTCTTTTAATACATGTGATTTTATTTTGGAGCAACATAGTGAACAACATTATTAATATATTCTATTTGATAATTACGTTTATTTAACCATTTGATAAGGTAAGTCGGTAAGGTTAAGTAACTTAATACTTGAAGCGTTTTTTTAAGAATACCATTTTAGAATCTATAGCTTTAAACTTTAGAACCACACGCGTTACTGATAATCCTGTTGTGGTTATCGTACCTATGAGTTGTACGTAGGTTTCATGGTAGAGCAAGCTGTTGCGGTAGAAC
>JARQST010000577.1:1294799-1354178 GCA_030142225.1 Pachycephus smyrnensis
CCTACGTCCTTGGAGCTTCCAATCCTCGTCAACGTTCAGTGCTGATTCCTTTGGAGAGAATTTTCATGGCAGTGACGGTATTTCCATCGTCCGGGTTTCAATTTAAACCAAACTGATTGGTTGTCTAATTCAATTTTACACAGTTAAAACAGCCTTCTTATTTTGACATTCAAGTGTAAGACGTCTTTTTTGTAGGACCATTTGCAATTGGATTTTATCTTTAAAAACTGAGAGACTGCTGAGCCTAGACTTTAAGTTTTACTCCTGGATCGATTATACATGTACTTAACTTCAGAGATTGTGCCTTAAAAGGAAACCCCTCAATTTGTTAACTTAGCAAAAATACACTGCTATCAAAATAATGTTAGTAAAATAGGGCCTTTGTATTTTTGAGACTTAGTTCCGCATTTACTCGTGATTCGTTGTTAAGAATGCATGACGTGCTTTATATTATGAGAGAATGAAGTTTATTTATTTATCATATATTAAGATGCAATATTTATTGTACATATCCTTATGTGTGCGCGCACTTATAATAAACTGATATCAGTTATTTTTATGTGTACTCACTGTTTATCAAGCTTCGTGGAGCAGTAGAAATTCTACGGCACAGTGGATCCCAAGAATTCCAGTTTGGTTATGTAAGAATGAGAGACCGGAGTATATTTATATAGAAAACTGATGTACAGTTGATAAAAAAAAAATTAGGACGTCGTCTGCAGAAATGGATGATTTAGAGCTTGCTCTGCAGTTGCTCGTGTCTTAAAATCTGGATCCAACAGTCTGATCAGAAGATCATACGCAGTCATTGGATATACCAAATTTTCTGAAGCTCTCTAAAAAGTTATTAAAATAGTTTGCTTAACAATTTTTCATAAAGCATATTACTTGTAAGAGTAATGCTACTGCATGCTTTCAGATAATAATGTAGCGTACTTAAAAAGAAATAGGTGTGCCAATGGCAAAGTAAAGACAATAATACCTTATTGGGATCGGTAAGTATTTTGTCAGCTGGGCATGCTTTATTTCGGTTTCTTAATTTTTGACAGAGAGAAACGATGTCAATCCCTGGGATATTTTCACTAAATACTAATTTTCTACCTGTTTCAATGAAAAAATCATATAAACCAAGCAACATAATAGAACAGCAAATTAATAATAAATTGTGACACTCCGTCACTGTATCTAATAAAGTAATTGATCGAAAGAGCAAAAACAAGGAGAAATTCTAGATCTACTTTATCATTTGTCCTTCGCACTTACCTAGTTTTCTTGCACATTGCTGCATTCTGGCTGAACCAAATATTGATGTTATCTCTGCCAGTGCTGTGCAGTCATCTGGTGATCGAAAGAATAATTGAGTACCACTCAGAATGCAAAGCATCATCACTCCGCTTGCCCAAATGTCAATTGCTAAAATTCATGTTATTGAATTAGAAATCTATTAAATATTGCAAGTGCCACGATGCAGAAGTAGAAAAAAGAGGTAAAAGCAATATAAAGTAAGATTTTACAATGATGGAAATATAATAAGCCATTGTATGTTTTCTGATGGATGCAAAATATCTACCTGGAGTTTGATAAGGATATTTCAATAGTACTTCGGGGGCCCTGAATCCTGGTGTGCCAGCACGCGATGCAACTTGCGGCGGTTTTATTAAACATACTGAACAAATTCGTGCTTTTCCAAAACACATACATTTCGTTTCTGCGGACTTTTTTGTATTTTCTCGTACTCTTTCCACCCGATTCTATAAAATTGAGGTTACGCTTATGAACCTTTTTTTAAGACCGGTTTTCGCTGTTAAGATTCTTTTTCATACAAATACTGAAATATATTACCTCATCCGATCGTTTTCTCTTGACAGAACAATTGCTCAGTACTTGTGCTTTGTTGTCGATAGACAATTTTGTCTCCTCCGTATATTTTTGTGCCAATCCAAAATCAACTAGCAAATACCTAAAATGTAAGCAAAATAAGATATCGTAATTTATATAAATGCTTAATAAACGTTTTCAATGACTTATCAAGGAAATACCTTCTATTTTTTCGATCATATAAAAAGTTACTGGGTTTAATATCCCTGTGTATTATATTGAACTTATGTACTCTTCTTAAGGCCGTTAAAAGAGCTCTCATGTAGTCTTTAGTCTCTTGAACACTCATATTATGAACATAATGCTGTAAAATATATTTTTACTATAGTAACTGATTATTCTAATTGTCATCATATTTAATCAAACTTCATGTTTACCGAAAATTTATCATGTTTCATGTATGGCATTACAAATATAATGGATCCAGCGCTTCTTACACACAATTCCAATCCTGCAACATGATCCGTGCCTCTGAAATAAATATAAACGATTCTCATTTATAAAAATCAATACAACTAACAAAAAGTAAAAATATGTGAAAACTTATTTTACAATTACCCAATTTTCTGTAAACACTGTAACTCTTGTTCGACTCTATCTGGATGACACGTAGGAACTAAATGTTTCACAGCAAACTTTTTCAAACCATCGGAACTCTTAAGTGTGGCTAAAAAAACTGAACTGAAGGTGCCTTCTCCAATTTTGCCATGGACTTTAAATAAATCTTTAAGAAGAGGTAGACTGTGAATAAGCTCAGCTATCTTCTTGTTTTCATATTCTAAAAGAACGTTAATTTCCCAAATAAAACGTAACTTGTAATAATATTCTCTGGCAAACAAAGTAGTAGTTATAAGTATTTTACCATCATCCTCGGAATCCTCTTCGCTGCATGATACATCTTGAAGCTCCAAAGTCTCGCACTTGGCATTTTTTAACATACTAACTTCCCTCGCGTTTTCTATATAGTTACAATCCTATGAATGCTCAAAACTTCTTGCTGATTCTTAAGTTAGCTGCAGCGAGTTGTCGATTTGAATTTCGTGTAAGGTCAACAGCATATGTAGTGCGAAATAAACTACTCGTCCTACTATGAACTTGTGATGACGTTAAAAACACTTTCCTTACGTTTTGATAATCGCATTTGCGAACAAGATGCTAATCCCAAAGTCTGAGTCTACCTAAAAAGAGTAAAAACCGATCAGCCGATTATGTGACACGGTAGGAAGTGTATTCAAGATCATTCAAGACTGGTAATGACTGGTAAGCAGCTATTGATGATGATAACTACAGTATGTGCAGTGCGCTGCGAGTGTGCTACTTGGTGCTACTGGTGCTACAGTGTGTTTTAGTCAGCTGTAGTTGGCTATAGTACAGTTGAGTAGAGTTTCAATAAGTTTCAGTAGCTTCAGAAGTGTAAGGAGTTGGGAGGTGTTGTCCTGCTCCAATAAGAAATATAAAAAATGTTGAACGACGAAGAGAATAAAGTCTGTGTTTTCTGTTGAATTGTAACTGATTAACCAGTTTTAATAATACATTTCTGTCAGAAAGACACGTAATAGTCTACTAATATTTAACATTGGCAAGAGGTTATCTTCAAAGTGCTGTGTTACCGGCGACACTTATTGTTTCTCTTCGTGGATTCTAAGAGAAATCGAAGAATCTTAATTACGTTGGAGTTGAAATAGTTCTTCGAGCAAATCACTGACTAATAATTACATTGAAAACCAAGGAGTTTTTTTAAAAATGTTTTCTCTTGATCCTCCTAAACCACCCGAGTCTTCACCACCAGCTCCGGAGACCAAAAATCGAGTGTTTTTGAATGACGCTGATCTGGATAAGATAGCTGTATATCTTGTAGGTAGTCAACAAAGGTTTAGGGAGAATATAATAATCCCAAGGATCGCAGGTCCAGTGAAGATTAAGACTAATGAAGAAAAAACTGTCGAAACAGTAATGGAAAGTTGTGCTTTCAAAAGCATCATGGCTTGTGTCCTGGGTAAGTTCTTAATTATACTCTCTACGTGTTCACTTATAATGGTTGTGATTTTAGAAATCTAGCAAATGCTTACAAATATTCATTTTATAGGATACGGCTTAGGAGCTGCAATTGGATTATTCTCGTCGAGTGTAAATCCTAACGTGGCAAGTGTAGAAAAGCAACAAACAGCTCGAGAGGTCTTTCGTGAAATGAAGACCACAACGTTAGGATATGCTAAAAATTTTGCTGTTGTCGGCTGTGTATTCTCAGCCATCGAATGTACTATTGAATCAGTAAGAATCTGTCTACAGGACCATTTAATTGTTATGACTGTTAGATGGATAGATACATATTATATAAGAATCATAATTCATATAAAAATACAAGTCTATCTAATGTATTGCATTCAATTTGATTGTAATACATATTTTAACATAATGATTACGTCCACTTGAATTTCAGTACAGAGGTAAAACAGACTGGAGAAATGGTACCTATGCTGGTGGATTGACTGGAGGTCTGATAGGTCTCAGAGGTACTAATAGCTCATTCTTCAGGCAAAATGAATTGATTAAATTTTATAATGCAATTTTCTTTTAATCTAGCTGGTGTAAAAGCAGGTCTTGTTGGCGCAGCTGGTTTTGCAGCCTTTTCCACAGCTATAGATTACTACATGCATAGACCTTAAATAATATAAAACAAATTATTGTAAATAAAGACAGCTTAAAATGAATAAAGCATAGTGATGCACGTTTTATGTATCGATTGAGGGCACACGAGTGCGTATGTGCAGTTTATTTTTTAAAAACTTACAGGTAAGTACAAATGTTAGAAGTTAAAATGAATCCATAGAACAGGGATGGACATGTTGCAAATCGTTTCGCAGATGCATCACGTTAAGTCGTAAACTCGTTACGAAAAACTGTGAACTGCAAATATAAAACTTACATGGAATCCAAAAAAAATTTAAGAAGTATATTCACTTACGACCTAGTCTCAAATGTAACATCATATAAGATGTTTATGTTTACATTAACCTAAATAAATGCAATGATTGTAACGAGGCCAAGATAGTCTCGTTGCAGAAAAATATAAATATCTATATATGTATTCTTTCTTTCTCCCTCTTCCTCTCTCCCTCTCTATTCGTCATTGCCTATCACAGTAAAAAAAAATGAAAAGACTTCTCAAAATTACAATCGAGACTGGACGTGCGTTATCACGTCGTGTGCGGTGTTATTTCGAATAAGTCTTTCGTTTTTTACTTCAATTGCAAAAATTCTAAAAACCTAGTCGGAAGAGATCGGAAGATATCAGATTAATTATTTCATACTTGAACATTGAATTCGTTCCTCTCTACGTTTGTATTCCATTAAAAGAGATTCCTGTAAGATTCAATATCGTTGATTATATTTCAGAATTGCTATTTCATTTGTGAATTTCCCAATCACAACGATTCTCTTTCAATATGAGCAATATGCATGAACAATTCTGAACGTTCTTCCAATAGGAAATATTATGACGGCCAGACTTAGCGCACATACAGGCCAATACTATAGGAAACTAAAAGTGTTTAAGTGTCGCGTTGTAGAAAAAAAATATATATATTAGGAAGTACCACTGCGAACCTGCAAGGTGTTGCCAAATTTCTCAAATTCGCAGGCACAAAATACAATAAGAAATGACGAGCCATTCGGAAAAACTGCAAGGCACTTTTCTCTACTTCACTCTGACGTCGCAGGACGAAATGCCAGAAACTTGAGCTCTCATTTCTTTCTCTTGCACAAGATGATAGTAAATGCTCGCGCGTAATGTCTCGAGGAACGATCATGAATTGACGAAAGACGAAGATAAAAAATATGACAAACTAGATCGCGTCTTAGATTTAGGAAAGACAATTCGTGCGACTCGGCAATTTCGCTTCCTTATATTGGTCATATTAGTTTTGTTTTTGGTTCGTCACACAGATTGAGATTCCGAAGAAGCGACTAGAAGCCGCGAGGTTATGTTCCACGTATCTTATAGCTTCTGTATGGGATAATGCTTTCTTGAACGTATAATTTTGGCACCTGGCTAGATGAAAACACCCACGCTCGTTCAGTTTCCTTTGATTAATTCGACCAATTGAGAAATTAAGGTTTCTGCTGTTGCATTTGCGCCTGCATTGCAGCCAGCGCCTCCTGCAACTGTCGTAATTCCGCTTCCTTTTCTTGCAATCTGCGATAATTCTCGGAGGCGGCGTCCGATTTTTCCGAATCAACGATTCTGTGAACAAAGTATTTATTTATGCTCGTAGCTGCCACCATTTATAGAATCAGTCAAATTGTTACTGGGTGTCTGAATTAGCACTCACGTTTGTCGTCGTGGTGGAGCAGGCACTCCTTTGGCCAATCTTTCACTACGATAATTCTCATAGTGCACCTCTTGAGTGACCTCTTGTAAATCTTGCATGTGGGTACTGTTACGAGTAAAGAAAAAGATTTATTTAAATCAAGTCTACTTGCGTAACACTCAATTATTTTAATGTTGGATGTACGTATCTTGTAGTTGTCATTAAAAAAAAGATTAATACCAACTGACGATGAGCTTACATGAGCATTGTTCTCAACTTAATGAAATCGCAGTGATCTGGATTTTCGACCTCAACGACACCCCATGGATAAAGTCGACCTCTGACCTTTCTTCCCTTGACTTCGAGCAGTGTGTTTGCACCGCAAACAGCAAATGGAACAGCCTCTTTCAGTTTCCTCATTTCTTCTTTGTAGCGTTCATCCTCGTCGCTATCGCAGTCTGGTAGAGGATAGATCTTAATTCCGCTACCTTCTATTTCTTCCATAACGCGTTTTTTCAAACGGAGCACCTCTTTTTTCGTAAGAACATCCGCCTTGGCGATCACAGGCACAATATTTACTTTATTGTGGAGCTGCTTCATGAATTCTATGTCCAGTGGCTTCAGACTTTAAACAAGAGAGAGCAAAATGGAACTCAGTATGCATTGCGAGCTTACATTATGGTGCTGTTATTATGTTTTAAATACATACCCATGACCAAACGGTGAGACGAAATAAAAGCAGCAGTGGATTCTATTGTCAACTATGTTTCTTCGATTCAGTCCACTTTCGTCTCTGAGAAATCTCTCAAACTGATCATCAATATATTGAATAATTGCTCTGAAACTGTCAGTATTATCGATAGCATCTCCGTATCCTGGAGTATCAACGACAGTTAAACGGAGTTTGACACCCCTCTCCTCAATCTCCACTGTAGATGCATCAAGCTTAACAGTCTGATTTGTTTTCTCTGTAAAAATTTTGGTTATAAGAAGCCAAGCGAAACAATGATAATTCATTTTCTGTCCTGCTAACTCACCAACAGCATCCGGTATTACTCTCTCTGGATATAAATCAGTAAGAAAGAGACTGTTGACTAGAGTGGATTTACCAAGACCTGATTCTCCAACAACCATTAAAGTAAATTCAAACCCCTTCTTTACAGACTTCCGATGCACTTGTTGTGGTAAGTTCGCAAACCCCACATACCCTGGAGTCTCTAAGCTGGGAAACTAAAGGAATCAAAGAGAATAAAAATGAATAAGGTTCCATGTCAGATCGCAGCTTCTGTGAAGAAGAATAAAGCCTCGTCGATTCTTCATAAAAAGATGAATAACATTCTCTACACATAAATACATTTGTGTAGAAGAATAAAAAGTTCTTTAACCATTTCCAAATATTCATTGATCCTGTCTGCTTGTAATCATTTGGACGGCAAAACTAAAATGCTCACCAGACAGACAAGGAAATTTAAGGCCCCTTATTGCGACCGAAAAAGATAGAAATTACTTCGCTTTTGCAGACTCCTTACCGATTTTACGCTTTCCGTAGACATTTTCAGATTGCAGTCACGACAATGGCAGCTACCAAAACGAAATTTTTGCACAGTGAGAATACAACAACAATTTTCTTGCCACCGGACGCTCTACTGACAGAACTTGAACGAAAAATGCGGACCGGACGGACGAAGGCAGGTTATTTTCGCTTGAAACTTTCTGCTGGTAGCTTGCACGAAGGTAACACCACGGATTGGCTGCAGCCATTAGTTCGAGCCAATAAATGCTCGGCTCCAACGGAAAGCCAAGTAAAGGCCTTTGTCCGAATGTACAGGAAGTGTTATTCCGTGAAGGAGAGGGAAAACCCCCAATTGGGGGAGGTCGAGGCGTGGCAATTCGAACGTAATATCAGATTCCTACTTAACCGACTATTTACCCGCGACCACCTATACGATTAAATCCAGACATCTTCCCTTGCACTGCTAATATTATCTGAACGTCCAACAATGCGAATCATACTTATTATTATCCTTCAAGAATGCTCTAATGCAGATTTTCCTGTGCTACATATTTGCACGGGACTTCGCCTCACAGAAAATGGCAACTGATATGAGTGCGCGACGCATTTGCTATTCTTATTGAATATCAGAGCACGTCGATTAGACACGACCAAACCGTTATTTAAGAAACATTACAATAAGAACAATGGATTTGATGGATCCTGACAACAGGCGATACTCGCGCCTCATCAATAACAGTTTCGGTCTAAGAAAGATAAGGCACAATACGCGTAGTATCACCTTATCGCAAAAGTATTAATTTACGAAAAATTCTCTTTCCCTCTCGGTTAGATTAATCAATCGATGTCATTGACTTTCTGAAAATTTTGTCGATCTCGCTCGTCTCACGACGCTTCATACGAGTACGAGGCAAACAACTACTTTATTCATGAAATATAATCATATACAAGCATAGTTTTACATAGTAATAATTACTTCACGTTTTTCATTTATTCACTATCACTTCCTCGCCGTCGTAGCTGTTATCGTCCTTGTCGTGTCGTAACATTAGTAGTTGTAATCGCCGCCATTGTCATTAGATCGACACTCATCGTTAGCATAGTTAATTAATTCGTTACTCAATATTAATTAGTGTATTATACTCGGTACGAACTCATTCGAACCGTTTCATTGTTGTAAAAATTCTTCAAACTTTCACACATCTTCCTTCTATGGTAATTGCTCGACGTTAGTTTCATTTTTTTTCATTTTTTAATAAACAACCGTACAATTATATCCTCAAGCAATTGTTTGCCACGATTAGCCGCAAGCAATTGCCTAATTGCACTTGTATGCAATTTCCTCAGATTCTTTAATAGACACAATCGTGTGTAGTAGGATAGCGTTATGAAAGAAACGTAAAAATAGTGAGTGTGAACAGGGCGTAGGTGGTAGTGTGGGTGTGGGGGGAGATCGTAGCTCGGAAGGTCGACGAAAGGTCATTAAGAAAAAAAAAAAAGACGAAATTGATCCTTAATTAGGATCGCGAAGGGCGATATACAGGTAAGGGATTAGTTAATTCCAGTTTTGTACTCTTTTGAAGGATCCTCAGGCCTCGAGTACACTCGTCTCCCTTCTTCCTTCTTAACAGACTCAGAATGCAACGGGCTCTGTTTGTTGCTAATTGTTGCACCGTGCAATCCCACTGTTCCATTGAACAATTTGTACAAGCACCCTCGAGATCGTTATTCGGAACAAAACATGAAAACTCGACACAAAACAGCAAAGGCTTACGCACGTTGCATTTACCTCTCATCAATATAGTCATGATTCACATAAATATTATTCCATATTCAAACATGCATTGTACACACATATCTCGTATATTTTAGTTACAGTGTCTAATTTCGTGATGGGATTCTCATTCGGATGGTGGTCTATGTAAATGCTGCATCGAACGACAAAGGAGAAGGTTATATTGGAATAGAAAATTTGGTTTCCATTACATTGGCAAACGCTGAATAAAAATTGGGACAGGTCCTTTGGGAAATCTCGTGGGACTGCAGCTTATCGAAAGCTCGTTCGTCGTATCGTCGAAGAAGTCTCGGAAGGCACCCGACAGGGGGGAGGGGTAAACGTTAATTCTTCGGATTTTTCTTCTTTTTTTTTTCGAGCTGTTTTGGAAATTTCTTTCTGGGGAGACTCTCCCCATGATCTACGATGATTCTGGGAGCAGGATTATCAGGAATTGGGGAGGTGGGGAATTGGGTGATCTTACATTGGTTTTCTGGATGATGATTCTCTTCGGAGGAGACTCTCCCCCTAATTCATGGGGATAATAGAAGCTATTATGATGACGTTACGGGCTTTACTTCTCCTCGTCTGTATTCAGCTTTTCCTCTCGTGGTTTTGCACCCCCGTAGATTGAGCTGGATTTGCTCGATTCGGCTATTGCGTTTACAGGATCCTGAACTGTTCTCGGTGCCAGCACCAATCGCTTTCTTCCAGTGGTATCTGTCGATTTTAATTGATTAAAAGTTGATAATCATTCATTCATAACAGTTTCTTACGTACTTAACAATCAAGGGCATAAATTTATCTGCGTTTTTTTAAAATTTCAACTAACCTGGTGGTGGTTCCTTGAGAAACGGTTCGTCCTGGAATTGCTTACGATCCGCACCCGGACCCCGTGGAGGAGGTCGGCTACTGTACGATCTTGCACCGCCACGCGGCCATTCTCGACTGGTACCACCGGCCTCTTCGCTAAAGTTACCATAATTTCCACGATTTCCTCTGACATCGCCAAACCCGCTGCCTTGTCTTCCACCACCGCCACTACCACCACCTTGAGGAGCCCTATTGTTGTACCCTGTGTAGATTATTAAAATATTAGATTCAAAAGAAAGATTAAACTCTTTTTTCACTCAACATTTCTTATGGTGCCATTTTTCAAATTCATAGCATTGAAATGACATGACATAAACTCTTTACCAAAATCATCGCCGCTAAATCCACCACTTCGGCCACCATCTCTGCCTCTGAAGCCACTGCTACCACTACCGCCTCCTCCTCCACCACCACCGCGTCCTCTTCTGTCGAATCCACCACCTCGATCGCTTCGCTTGTCCTCAGCCACATCAATTTTGATTATGTTACCTTCTACTTCTACCAGCCCATTCAACTTCAACGCCGATTCGAGGTCAGAAATATTTTCAAACTCAACATAGCAGAAACCCTTAAACCTAAACGAGTCATATTAGTAATTTTGCTAATGTTTCAAGTCTGTTTAAAAATATGCAAGCACAAACCTATCTGTTTCACGATCCTTCACTAATCGAATTAACTTGACATTCTGATTTTGAAAGATTTTGTCAACGTCCCCTTGGACTACTCCATTTGGCAGATTTCCGACGTATGCAGTATACGGTGGTTCAGTAGGTAATGGTTTCCTGCTGACACGATGTCCACCTCCCGAATAATCTCTACGAACCAAAAGAAGTATACATCGAATTGAAAGTAATTCATAAATACTTTAATATTATCACTGGTACAAAGCTTTCGTTTGATCCAATGTATAACTGTGCTGGAGCTTAGTACACCGAACCAGTAAAGTATTTCTGACTTAGAATTTAAAGATCCTAACACCCATTTGACAAAGCAAGAGAACACTTGTATCCTTGTGAAAACCAGTCTACTCAATACAAACAGTATTGCATGATCATAGCAATGATTACAAATGCTAAATAACAAGATCAACAATTCCACTTGTTACATTTTGTTGAGTTCGGAAGGATAATCCTGGTGAGAGGCAGACGTCTCGCGGGACTCTGTCTTACCAGCAGAGAGATTCTTGACTTGTGGATCAGTCGTATCAATCGGTCCCAAGGGAATTCATAGCGAGATGCATATTCAAGAGGCCGATTACTATTCGAAATTTCACCAGTAGATTTGTTCATTATAATAGTTACGGGAGTTACCCGGCGATATCTCGCCGGGCAAAATAAAGCCGCGTGCTCTCGTGTCTCATGTCCGCAAAGTGCTGCGCTCCACTCGACTCCGAACTCACTTAACCTTAAAAGCATGATATATGCACGGAAATGACCGTCTTCTCCGTGGCTCTGTAAACCTGGAGAAATCTGGTGGCTCTTCGGTCACGCGAAAACACACTGGATCCCGTACACTAGCGATATTACGGTCGATACTTGCCTCGAGTCCTCATAACCACCTCGTCCAGCCATGTTGGATGCACGAAACTGGCCGGGACCGCGCGACGGCGCGACGGCGGCGACTCGTGAGTCGTGCGAGTTCCCGTTTTCAAGTTACAAAATGGCACCGAATGGCACTTCGTGCCTGCCGATCGTTCTTGATCCCAGGCAATTCCAGGAAAATTCAATGAACGAGGTCACCAATGCCGTCTGTCACTTTCGTCAATAATTCTCCAATTTATAGCACCTGGATCGTTGAAAGATAACAAAATTTTTAACGTACGGTAAATGGAAGTCAGGATTTACTTATGCAGGGAATTTTCATTAATTATATTAGTTTGGATTCTTATCACTTACCATTTGTGACGTACATATCTCTGTCGGCACGTCTGAGCAAAGTAAAAAAAAAACAAAAATTGCTTAATTAGCAATTATTCGGAATTCAGTGTCGATTAAGATTTCCAATGGCGTACCTATCATTGACAAGAAACTATGTACGCGATTCAATGTGATTTTAGCATCATCGCTTTGTGTCACTTTAATCCTATTTAATTTCGATGATTTATAATGAGAAATAAGTAATAAAATTTCATCGCCGGTTCTAATCGTGTGTAATCAAAACGGAAAGAGTTATTTGACGGAGATTAAAATGTCACGTCGAATGGAGTAACTGTAATAGTCCGGCTGGTTGGAAGCGTTAAAAATAATACAAAGAATTTATTATTTGCAATTAGGCATTATGAATATTGTTCTGTGACTCTGTCTATCGAAATTTTTAATGTTTCAATGTCGTGTATTTTTTTTCAAAAGAATCAAACCATTCGAAAACTATAAATGAATTTTACTTGCGTAGTTTCGAAGACGTTTCTTATTGGATGGAATAGGACGGCAGCCATATTGCAAATTGGCTGCTATTGGCTGGTCGGGTCGAGTCAAGTCGAGTCCGGTCAACATGGTGTCCGGTGGCGTGCACGTGTACGCACATGGTAGTGATGGTTAGATATCAGAATCATTGGAATAATCAGGATCAATATTGATTGTACGAGAGTGGCTCGTATTCTTTCGAATTATTAGTATTTCGAAAAGTAGTAAAAATGAGTTCCACTGTTTTTGATTGCTTTACGAAGCTTACAAAAGAGAAAGTTCACGAAAGATTGAATGGCGGTGTGACATTACTTAGATATATGTCCCAAAAGAATACGGTAAATCATTCAATTAATTGATAACAATGACGATCGTGAATTGATAAGCATTTTATAATCTAAATAAGGTATTTATTTTCATTGAACAATGTGGCAGGAAGAAGATCGAACTAAAGAATTAAAATACGCTCTGACACGGCTGGTGCGGGGTCTTGGATCTTCACGAGAATTCGCTAGAAAAGGTTTCTATTCTGCGTTCACAGTATATCTGTCTATGAATTCAGACATTGAAATATCCAAGATTTTGGAAATTGTTGAGAGCGAATTACACCCTGTCAGCAGTAATCCAAAGGGTGTAAGAGTTTATATTATTATACAATGTTACTTTAGCGACAATATATTTTACGTACTGTTGTTTTCTTGCTGCGTAAAAGGATGTGAGCGAATGCATATTTTTTTGCAGGAAAATGCAGATATTTACATGGGACGCATATTAGCCTGTGGAGCATTGATACGCTCTAAATTGCTTATTAACTTGAAGAGCGACGAACAACAAAAAGTATTGGAATGTTTAATAACAGCAGGAAAAAAACGTAGCTATCTCTCCTTCGCGTCGGTATCATTCATTATTGATTTTGCTACAC
The DNA here is from genome assembly GCA_030142225.1 of Pachycephus smyrnensis. Lineage (NCBI taxonomy): Eukaryota > Metazoa > Arthropoda > Insecta > Hymenoptera > Cephidae > Pachycephus > Pachycephus smyrnensis. Next base: position 1,308,472 of record JARQST010000577.1, read on the forward strand.
AACTTGACAAGGAAGCCTTTAAGACAATCCTTTGGCCATTACTGCAAACAGAACTAGGCAAACCATGGTCCGAGCAAACCCTAGATACATTTTATGCATTGTTGGTTGTAAAGGAAAAATTTCCATCGGTAGTTAAAAACAAATTTTTGAGGCAGTATTTGGGCAACGAACACATCATTTCTTCAGATTCTATGAAAGATATGTTAAGGTTATTAAGTGTAAGTAAAAATTATTCTCGAGAGGAGGCCATTTGACATTTGTAGGAATGACGAAATTAATATTATTAATACAGATTGTATTATTTTTGTTTATAGGACATACCCAGAATTATATGCTATCGACATCCAGTGTATGAAATTTTTTGCAAGAAATTATGTGAAACTGAATACGTTGTCGAATTTTGGACAGGCATAGACCATCAGTTTATCAAACCATCAAAAAGCATAGAGCGTCTGGCTATAGAAATATTGAAGTTATTACTGTCAAATATTAAAGACAAATCGTTACTCCCATCGTTATTGTCAACACATTTTCTACAACACATGCTCAAAAGATTCTCAGCCTGCAAAAGAAATAGAGCCGATGAGATTGCAATAGCATTCAAGGAAGTGCTCACTGTTTTGATAAACATTTTAAACGATAAAGAAGTCAAGTCCAAAACCTCTATAGGAGTATTGAAAAAATTATTATTTTACCCTGGGGATTTGATGATCGAGAAAAAGACAAGCACCAAAGTAATTCAAATGCTTACTGCCAATCTGAATGCAGAAGGGGTGAAGAAATTGTCAAAACTTTATAGAGACATCGCAATGAATGCTAAGCCTAAAGAAAATAGTGCTGGTACGGAGCATTGGACAAATGCCGAAAGAGCTTATGCTGCTCAGATGCTAACTAGGTATATCAAATATACAATGTGCAATTTTTCCTCAAATAGGGAATCCTTCCCTTTCTAATTAAACACGTTTCTCGTTATTCTAGACTAATTGGACATCCGGAAGTGACGTCAGACCATGACTGGCGGTTGGAGCAACTTCAGTTCTTGTTCTCCTTAGGATTATGCGAGGCGCCAAATATCGGCGCAGAATTAGCCCGTAATTATTTTATTGATTATAACGTTTTAACTCGACATATTTTTCTTCTGTTCGAATCCTCCATTCTGTCACCGATCTCATTTATTTTGCAGCACAATTCAAGGACAGCTTTTATCGTGCTCTGGATCACAAATTGCCAAAGTTGAGTGACTTACGGTCTATATTGAGTGCGTTAGTTCACCATCTTGATGCAGAATTATTCTCAAAAAATACTTTGACACTAAGAGCACCCTTGACGGAGCCTGCAAAGGACGTTTGGAAAGAGACAATGATTCTAATTAAAAAATTGGAGAAAGACTCAAAGAACGAAGGTGCAGCTGCGATATTCCACACGATGGACTTGCATATGGCGCTGCAATTATTTACCGAGTCGGAAATGGCAGTTTCATCCATCAAAGAGTTGCACAGTTGCTACGAAAGATTATCCAAGAAGAGATCGAAGAAGACGAAAAAGGCAGAAATCGAGGAAGACGACGAAGCCGAATGGGTGGAAGTTGTCGTTGATCTCTTACTGTCATTACTCTCGAGAAATAGTCATCTGTTACGGTCATTGGTTGGATGTGTTTTTCCTCACATGTGTAACTTCCTAACAGCTAGCTCCATTCACCAGATTTTGGATGTTAGTAAGAACGACATACCGTAAGTATCGCCGTAGTATACTAATTCTTTAAATTATTATTTGTCTTTCAGGTACTGGATGTGAAAAATGTCAAAGGTCCTTTGACCAGCAACAAGGATGACGATGCTGATGACGAGGATGACAACGAGGATGATAGTGACAATGACAATGATGAGAACGAAGAAGATTCATCGGATGAGGAATCTTGTCCCAATGAGAATGGTACAGTTGACCATGATGAAGAGGACGATGATGAAAATGACGACGACGAGGTTAATGATAGTGATGATGATGACAGCGAGGGAAAAGATGATAAAGAGAATCTTGACGACAGTGACTTGGATATGAACGAGTACGAAAATGACGCAGTGACGGACAGACTGAGAATGGCTGTTCGTCAAGCCCTTGGTGATGCTTCAGTTCAAAGTGACGAGGAGGACATCGACGTGGATCAAATCGACGATGCCGAAGGCAAGAGACTCGACGAATCCTTGGCCGCGGCTTTTAGGATTTTACGGGAAAATCGACAGAATAAGTCGAAGAAGCAAGAGAAAAGCGCACAGACTTTAACGCATTTTCGAGTTCGAGTGATCGATCTGTTGGAGGCTTACTTGGATTCCTGTCCAGTTATGGCTCTTGCTCTTGACATGTTGGTGCCTCTCTTCGCCCTCTTGGAATTTTGTATAAAGAATCCACACGAGAAACCGTTAGAGAATAGAGTGAGAGCTTGTCTGAAGAAATTATCGTCGGTTAAAAAGTTCAAAAATACGGAGGGTGTCGACGAGCAACTTTTTACGGACATATTGAAGGTAAGATAAATAGAAATTATTTTAACCCTTTGCTGACGAGTGTCGGCAAATAGTCGTCCAAGTCTTCAGAGTTGCGGACTGCGCGCACCTCCGTCCTGTCGTCCACAGGGACGCGAGCTCGTCGGGCGACTCCGTCCGCAAATGGTTAATACAAAGATTTAGTTTCATAACACACGAGTATAAAATTTTATTGAATCTAATCAATGTATGCGTTAAGGTGTTAATAGAAAAGGGTGAAAGGTCAGCTTCCGTGTGCCAAGAAATGAGCGACAAATTGGCAGAGTGTTGCACCTTCCTGGTGAGATGCGTTCAGCAAGCGAACGTATCCAGCGATACGATAGCGGAAATTTATAGTGAAAACTTAATAGCATTCTTCAGGAAGAGAGATTGCGTTTTGCCTGCTATTCTTTTCAAAAGCATTTTGCAGCTACGTTGGGACGGGAATTGGAAACTGGCACCTATTCTCGTGAGTCTCGTGCTGCTTGAACTACTAATTATTATTTTTTAATTAAAAAAATAACTATGTAAAACTAAAAGCGAATGTTATTACCATTTAGGTGGATTTTGCTTTTGACACTACAGTCCGATCGTTCAGAAGAAGTCAGGCGCTCGAGTTCCTGGTGATTTTTTTCCGTAACGACAGACTGATCCGCTCGAATGAGGAACACACCGAGATTAGACTGAAAATCGAGAAGAAGTTGTGCGACAGTAGTATTACTCTTCTTGAAAAATTAAGTGCTGCTGTCACAAGCGAGAACGAACAGTCCACGCCAGATAAAAGTGTTAAGAGGGTTAAGGAGGTCAATCAGAAATTTGCCTCTCTTCTTTTCGCATTGATACACACGATACAACCACATCACTTAGCAAAAGCTTGGAATTGGAAAGCCTTTGCCGATGCTTTGACGAAATACAGAGCTAATGTATCACTTGCTAAAGATGCCAAAAGTGCCTACAATAAACTGGCTGCACAAATTGGGCTGCCTGCTAGCATGTAAGTCTGTCTATTTCTTTAGAAATTTGCAACAAGTTGTGATAGGGAACACTCGAATTTTTCGTAAATTGAAAATGAATGGAAAAAAAAGAACCATTAAGGAATAGCGATAAATTTGTTTATTTACACGTATATACAGTTAGGATTTCGTTCGATTGAATTAATATTACATGCTTGAAAATTCTTTTTAGAGCAACGAAAAAGGATAAGAAAGAGTGTCCAGCACCGACTAACGGAAATTTGTCCGAAGAGGAAGCTGTCGAGAAAGTTACAGAAGAAAGTCTTCCAGAGAATAATGAAAATAGCAAAGATTCTGACGATGCGGCGAAGGATTCGAGAAAAGAGGCAAAGAAGAGGCAGAAGATAAAGAGTAAACAAAAGGACAAGCAGAGGTTGAAGAAGGAGGCCCGTGAATTGCGTGCAAAGGCAATGGCCGAAGGTTTTGAGCCATTGAATTTCAGTTCTGCAGTTTTGACTAATGGTAATATAGTGGACTCCTCCGACAGTATGGATGGCGAACGCGATTTAAATGGTGACACGGGAAGTGATAGGAATGCTAGGAATTCTCCTGTCAAGAGGTCGCTCCCGGAAGACTTGGAGGGGCCGACGAGCAAAGCGAAGAAAAAGAAGAAGAAAGGCCCGGGAAGTAAACAATAAAAGAATCATAATGTATCGTAATGGAATCCTTTCATCTTGCACGATTCCTTCTTTTTTATATATGTATGGAATTATGTACATAAACGTAAGTGACCCTATTCCGTGCGTAAATAAATTACATGATTAAATAATCAAGTTGCATCATAAATCCTTTAAATTATTGTCAGTGAAAAAGTATTGTACGCACCTGCGAGTCAGATCAAAAGCATAGTGCAGTTCGCGGCTAGTTATGAAATGACTACTGTTTTTTATTTCGTATTTGATCATTTCACGTTGCTTATAGGATGATTAGGAGCCTAAGAAGAGTCCTTTGATGTTGGCATTGTTGATCAGTAATGCAATGATGTATGGCTGCTAACATCTTGGCTATTATTACTTTGCTAATTAATTTACCGTGATCACGACTAATATGACATTTAAATGGTTACTATACTTTATTGATCATTGGATTTAAATTGACGAATCAAATATTAGAGCATTCGTTCGGATTGATATAAAGATAGTTTGTAAAACTTTCTTTTTGCGTTCGTATGGTTTTATTCTTCTCTGAAGTTAACTGTCAGAGCTGTGAACCAATCGTTTCCCTTGCCTTCTTTTGGCTTCAGCATCTGATTGGCTAAAACTTATTCGTGTTCATCACGCTGGAGTCACGAATAGCCAGGCTTTCTGTGAACTAGTATATGTACACCGAAATTGGATAAATGAAAACCCGCACTGAAGTCAGAATAGAGAAGAAGCTTTTTATTTGAAAGACAGGAGGTTATAAAATGACGAGTAAATAAGTCTTTTTGACAATAACGTACGATTGATTATGTTGTACAGCATTATTGTATAATGACTATAAATGTGATGGTATAATACAGTTTAGTGTTTAGTCACGTTTCATTGTGCTAAGCTTGTTAAACGGAATTGAGGTTATACGCATCACCACGCGGTAATTACAACCATTATAATTTTTAATAAATGGTTTAAATTTGAAGATTTTAATTTAACGACTTATTAGTTAATAGATTAGATCAATTGGTTATTATAATTTCTAATGGGAATGCTGCTTTCGTTTTAAAAAATGAGTTTTATGACACACTATTTTGAAATAATGATTCAATTATTTATTTTCCTTGCAGATGAAGAATAATTCAATAAATAGTGCCGGCTTTGAAGGCGTCACTAAGTGGTATGACGAGATTCCAAAGGGTGAGAAACCCTGCAGCCATACAAAATCAGAGGTGGAAGTTTTAGACTTGAAATCCGAAGCAAAAAAGTACTTGGATGCAGAGACGGCTGCATTTCAGTTAAAGCAGTCGAAATCACGCGATTCAGAGATTTTGTGGCTTAAAACTGCTTTGTCTCGTGGTACAAGTTCAGATAAAGTGGCTGCTAGTGTCGTATTGATACAAGAAAATCCAAAATATAATCTTTCACGATTAGCATCGCTTGTCTCTCAAGTTCGTGCAGCAAAACATAATCAGTGTATCATGGTCATTAAGTCGCTGCAAGACCTATTTTTGTCAGACTTACTGCATCCAAATTTCAAGTTACTTAAATTTGAGGAACAGGATTTAGATACACTAGTGGATATTGATACACTGAATAATAAGAAAAACAAATCTCAGTTGGAAATTGAAAGAAAGAAATTACTTGCACACTGGTATTTCGAAGATCAGTTACGTGAGCAGTACGAACGTTTTGTCACATCACTGTCTGCTGTCGCATCAGATACGGTAGATGCAAATCGTGAGAAGGCAGTCGTCGCAATGGCAGAGTTGCTCACAGCTAATGCCGAACAAGAGCAGAAACTCTTGGAGTCTTTAGTGAACAAGATAGGCGATCCCAGCAGTAAAGTTGCATCGAAAACTGTTTTCTCACTAGGAAAGGTCCTAGAGGAGCATCCGAACATGAAACTGGTTGTGTTACGAGAAGTAGAAAAGCTGCTGTTCAGAAAGAATGTAGCACAACGTGCACAGTACTACGCCATATGTTTACTCACGCAATTGGTATTAGGACGTGATGACAAAGAAATAGCTACAAACCTGATAGACGTGTACTTTGCATTTTTCAAAGCTTGTCTCAAGCGTGGTGAGCCTGACAGCAGGATGATGGGAGCAATCTTGACAGGTGTCAATCGTGCTTATCCGTTTTCTAATATGGATACAAACAATTTGCGTAACCATATTGACTCTGTCTACAAGGTAGTGCACGTTGGTTCTTTTAACGTATCACTGAATGCGTTAAGTCTACTGCATCAGGTAATTACACTGCTTATAAATGAACGATAAGGCAGTAAACAAAGAAAGGAATATAAGATTACGTCTTGTTATTTTCCAGATTGTTGGCAATGATGCCACTCAAGCGGATCGATTTTATTCAGCATTTTATCGAAAGCTTATGGATCCTCAGATTGGAGTATCTAATAAACGTGCTGTCTTTCTTAATCTACTATTCCGTGTACTTCGAAGTGATCCAAGCGTTACACGATTACATGCCTTTATTAAAAGAACTCTTCAAGTCCTGATGTATTTCCCAGCAAACATGGCTTGCGCCACTTTGTACGTGGTATCAAAAGTTCTCCAAGTTCGTACGGATGCGAAACAGATACTCGGTCCGTTATCAGCGAGGATCAAAGCGGAACCGGAAGTTCAGTCGTCCGACGATTCGACAGAGCCAACCTCGTCCAAGATGAAATCTCATTTGGAGAATGATAACGATGTTGAAATCATGACTGAAGTGCAACCAACGAACGACTCAATAATGCTGTCAAATCTGAAAGTTGAAACAGCGAGTAAAGCAAAGGATGAAAAGGATACTGACATTGTGGATGCTGTTAAGGAAGAAAAGGATAGTCTCCAATTCTACGACCCTTTTGCTCGTAATCCTCTTCGTGCAGGAGCCTACCACGGCACCTCGTGCGCTGAACTCTTGGCGCTTACCTCTCATTTTCATCCCAGTGTTGCACTTTTTGCAACAACCATAATTCAAGGTACGCGTAAAGGGTATTTATCTTGTATTCAATGCAGACAATGAAAGCATTAAAATCGATATCGTTTGTAAACTTGAATTTTAGGAAAACCTATCGATTATAGCGGAGATCCATTGGAGGATCTTGCACTAATTCGTTTCCTGGATCGATACGTTTTTAAGAATCCTAAAAAGTTGGAAAAGAAAAGGGTTCTGAAGAAGAACGATCCTCTGGCTCACCGTGCTGCGTATACTCCAAGAGGGACGCGTTCAATCCCAGTGGACAGTAGGGCATATATAAATGAACGCGAAGAGCGCATTCCCGTTGATGAACTCTTCCTCTACAGTTACCTTAAAAATAAGAATGAATTGCGAAATGATGAATACATTAAGAAGGAGAAAGAAAATGACGAGGATAATGAAAGTGTAAATAGCGAAGAATTTAATGCCATGTTGGACGATCTCGGTACAGGAAAAGATTTCGACGAGTTGGATATCGCTGGTGATTTTGAATCTACCAAGGCTAACAGAAAAAGTATGAATGTTTCTACTTTTATTTTATTCATTTTTAAATAGGCTTTCAAGCCGTGCTTTCTGAGTTTACGTATCACATAAAATTTGCAATATGATATTCATTTGTTTCTTATTTTGACAGAAATCGTCGATGAAAGTGACGAGGACGAGGACGAAGGTGATGATGATGAAGAGGATGAGATTGAGGATGAAGACATGGATGGGGAAAGTGACATTGATCTTGAGGATCTAGACGAAGCTGATGAAGATAATCTTGACGATTTAATTGAAATGGATGATATCGATGAAGATCTGAGTGACATTGACTTTAATGATTCCGATGATGAAGACGGTGTCGAGGAGATGCTACCTGGTAGCAAAGGGAAGTCTTTCAAGAAGAGTAGTAAAGATACCGGCAAGAATTCAAAGAAGAAGAGTAAAGGCTTGGACGAAAATGTCTTCATGTCGGCTGAGAAATTCGCAGAGATGCTGGAGGAGCAGGGTCGTTCGAAGTTTAAGCATGGCGGTACGAGCGAGCTGAGTAATACAGATGGAGCAAGTAATAAGCAGCTGGATTGGGAAATGGGTAGAGATCAGCGAGTCAAAGGAAATTATACCAGAAACAAAAGAAAAGGTGCTGCAGCTTCGAAGAACAGAAAAGGTGTAAAAAGGTTTAAGCGATAGGAATCCCAAAATATATATTGTAATAAATTTCTTCGCTTTTGCTTGGCTGATTAAATCCTTTGCCTTCGTTAGTTTTATTAAGACACCGAGTTATTGGATTTTAAATCAATTTTTACGTTCAAAAAGACATGAAGAAATATATTTATGATGTGTTGACAAAGCGTTAACAGTAGTTCTTTTTTTTTCACAAATTGCATTACAAGCTTTTGATGCGTAATGGAACATGTATAAAACGTTGAGAAACATAATAGGATTATCAACTTAAAATTAATTATATCGCTTTTGGAACACAAGTCATAATGGTAAAATTAAAATAAAACATTAATATTTGAGTTTCCATTGTTACTCGTGTAATGGGATAACTAAGAAGAGAGAGAAATCAGAATGAAATTGTTATACAAAGGAATTCGGTGTTTCTAAGTATTAAACGAAAGTGTTAAATGTGTTACACCACTAAATATAAATTAGAACGACAGGTTTAACTGTAAAAAAGATATTCTTACAGACAGTCCCTAAATACACAGATGTATGGTCGATAAGTGAAATAGTTTGAAAGATGAAAATTTCAAATAAAATTGAAAAATTTGGGCAGACAACAGGTGACTAAAGTAAAACGTATCTAAGTAAACAAATAAAGATGTGCACTGTCTGCAGTATAAGTAGAAAATAGTATCAGAGTGCACAGTAATGAAATAGTCTTCATTCATCAAATTGTCGCCGAGTCTTGATTAGATCATACTTGTTTCATGGATGCAGACAGAGAATGCAATAGAGCTTTGTGATATGCAGCGAATGTAGAAAGATAACGCTGCGATGTGCCTTGTGGCACGGAAAATCAACGCAGATTTTTAAATCTTTTTCGTTTTTATTATTGAAACAGCAAGACAAAATATGGGCGCAACGTACATCATGTATTAATAGATTAATTGTATCTGCGTAACATGAAAATTCTCATTGTTGCTGTTTCCTCACAGAATCATTATGATCGATCTTACATCGAGCTAACAAAATTATTTCTGTTGTTGTTCTTGTGACATAAAAAAGTGCTTCGGGTTTCCATAATCATCAGTGTTATCACCAAAGAAACTTGAAACTCAGAGTATGGTTGTCACACGCCATAGGAGTGAATTATCTTCGCTGCATTCCGACATATTACGAAGCACGCACGCGATGTACCTGTATCAGAAAGTAACTCGCTATTCCGCGTCTTGCTTCGTCGAGCCTTCCTCGTCATTCGTGGGACTGTGCCACGTTAATCTCTCTTCGTAGAATCTGATCACGATTTGCGGACACTTTTCGTTGGCGACACGCGCAGGCACCAGGTCCGCGTCATCAGTTCCCTTCCACTTCATCAAAAACATTAGTTCACCGCTTGAATCAGTGGCACCAATGATGCGCTCTGGTTCCAGGTTCCTGTCGAAACCTTCAAATAAAAATATAAAATATGCGGATTAGCAATTTTAAAATTGAATACATGACGCTAAGTCAACTAGAGAAGCGTGCCTAGAATCGGTGTCAAAACTTGTGGAAGGGTATTATTAGGGATAAATGTCCACCTTCTGGTTTCTTCTCCTCGACAACCTTTCTCTTAGGTTGGGTTGGAGTTGGTGTGCTAGAACTTTTGCGTTTCTTTTGATCCTTGTCATCGTGCCTTTTGCTGGTTGCCGCTGCTTCCTTCTTTTTACGTTGTTCTTCAAATTGTGCAATCAGATCGGGACAATCCAAATTCTCTTCAGGCTCCCAGGTATTATCCTCGTTCGAGTATCCTTTCCATTTGAGAAAATACTCTACCTTTAAGGTAACACATAATGTTTAACTTATATGGACACTGATGCCGTATGGCAAACTAAATTTTTAGAGACAAAACTACTTTACCTTGCCCTTGTTGATTCTTCTATCAAGCACTTTCTCAACGCTAAACTCCTCTTCGGTCTCACCCTCAACCACTGGAGATTCTTTGGACTTGCTCATTGCTCTATAAGAAAGAAATCAATAATTTCTTGTATTAAATGCAAGTCTGGTTAATAAGCTGTAACTACATTCTTTACTATAGAACTGTTATTATATACTATTAACTATTATGTACTATTAACAACCGGTATCACTGCTTTTTGTAATGCTACTAAATGCGCGCCAAAATTACAGTTCTTATTTTCAGAGTATAAAAGAGAATACGATTGAGAATACATATTTTAGTAGATGACCACGTGTATGCGACCCGTAAAATGCGCCGTAACCTCCAAGAAAAACTGAACTATTAGTAAAAAGCGAAAAAAAGAGTCATGCAGAAATCACATTTGCAAAAAAAAGGATTGCTTGGGTACCGTAAATTTAGAATTGTAGGAGGGAAATCGTATCAATTAAGCTTGCAGTACTTGTTTAGAAACAAAATAGCTAGTACATTCCGAGGGAGAAAACTAAGTAGTTACTTTCCCACGATAAAAAATCTTGAATAATTGAAAGTATTGTTAGTACGAGACAAATGCAAGTAAAATGTTAGGCAAGATGGCGGTACAATGCGGCCGAAAGACAATTCCAGTTTTTCACTCACTTTCTGTCAAAAATAGAAAGAATGCTTGCTCTAATTATACGCGAATTAAACGAACCAATATTACTGTGTTACAATAAATATATACTCACGGTAGTTTTTATTATGCTTCAGTGTTAATTAGCGAAAACTCATACAACCGCCACAACCGGTAGGATCCGACTCTACGCCTTCAAGCTTCTGTTTGCTTCTGTTTATTCGTTTGGCGTCGTAGCAGTCTTGCCGCGAAAAAGCTTGATTTTGATTGGTTCATTCATGCGTTTTTCGTCATCACCTGCGACATAAGTACAAATTCCAAAAATCCCTGTAACACAGCATTTTGTCACGATCAAAACAAAAGTATTAATATCATTAAAATAATTCGTATCTTTTCCACAAATTCTGATACGAAATATTGACATCTGTAAAGTAAGGTATTTTTCTACTTAATTGGTAAAGGGTAGTGATCATAATTCGTTTTTGTTTTAAGTCAAGTTTTCACCGTTGCGTTTTACGTCGCAGTAATTTTTGTTGGTATTGTTGGCGTATGGTACATTACGTTTTTTTTTTCTTTAACGGAATTAGCCAATAGCGCTTCTTCATTTCTTTCGAAGAATGCACGTGATTGGCTAACTTTATTTAAACTTGTCCTCACTGTGAAAAGACTAGTCGGCATTTGCTCTGCTTTACTCCAATAGTAGAAAAACAAGAGGTAAAGCCGCCATAACCATAAGATATATATCAGTCGTAAATAAATGGCCTCTACTTTTAAAGTATATAATCTTCCGGAGGCATATTGTCAAATGTATTAAAAGTATATATCGTAGGGAACGCTTTGCAGACGTATTAGATTGAAATGTTACACTTTTCAGATCAAGTTCCTTTGTTATAGAAGAAGACCGGTTGAACGATCGTTGTATTATCGGCAGTATAAAACACGCTTAAAATATTCTAACCTAAGAACCGAGAAAGTGCCCAATCGTCCATGTATTAACTACTGTTAGGAAGTGTCATTTGAACTTGACGATTGTTAAAGTGGGTGTTCAATTTTAGAATTCTTAATCATAGTGTCGTCTAACAGCTATTTTTAAAGTTTATATCTGCATCTGACGCTAGGTACACGTTTGTTCTATTTATACCATTCAATTATAATCGTGTGTATTGGGCGATAATATGGTATTCTACATAACGGTTAGTTAATAGAATTTTTTAACACAATTTTGTCAAGAGAGAGCTGCCTCGAATAGTATATTGAGTATCTTCCATCTAAGGTCGCAGTAAAGATTTAGATCTGAATTTTGTATTGAATGCTCAATATCGTCGAGGGGAAAAGAGTGTAACTATGAGTTCTCAGCAAAGTCCAGCAGCTTTGCAAGCCACTGCTGATCGCGAGAAGGTTTATACATGGATAATCGAATTGTCCAATCCAGAGACTAGGGAGAATGCCCTTTTGGAGCTTAGTAAAAAGCGTGAGGTAGTACCTGACTTGGCACCCATGCTTTGGCATTCGTTCGGTACTGCAGCTTCGTTGCTTCAAGAAATTATTAATATTTATCCAGCTATTAATCCTGCGACACTTACTGCTCATCAAAGTAATCGGGTTTGCAATGCATTGGCTCTATTGCAATGTGTCGCGAGCCATCCTGAAACGAGATCTGCCTTCTTACAGGTAAATATTGTGGAATATAATATTTTAGAAGTCCCTCGTTCGTTGTAATAGCTACGTCTATAAATGAATTTCTTAATATTTTCAGGCTCACGTTCCACTTTTTCTGTATCCGTTCTTACACACTGTGAGCAAAACACGTCCGTTTGAGTATTTGCGCCTAACGAGTTTGGGAGTGATAGGCGCTCTGGTCAAGACAGATGAGCAAGAGGTCATTACGTTTCTCTTGACCACAGAGATCATTCCCTTATGCTTAAGGATCATGGAAAGTGGTTCGGAACTGAGTAAAACTGTAGCTACATTTATCCTTCAAAAAATCTTACTGGACGACAGTGGCCTTTCGTATATTTGTCAGACGTATGACAGATTCAGCCACGTCGCCATGATTTTAGGAAAAATGGTTTTATCGTTGGCTAAGGATCCATCAGCACGATTGCTCAAACACGTTGTTCGTTGTTACCTGAGGCTCTCGGACAATCCAAGGTTCGTATACATCGAATTACTTTCGCCTTGCCTTACCTCTTACAACGAACTACGTTTTTCTGAACTTTATCGTTTTCCATAGAGCGTTATTAGCATTGCGTCAATGCTTACCGGATCAGTTGAGGGACAATACATTCGCCACTTGTCTACAAGAGGATAAATCGACGAAGCACTGGTTGAATCAGCTTTTGAAGAATTTGGAAACGGGACCTCAACCCGGGCCTCCGACTCAACCGGGTCAACAAGATCCTCGAACGATTGGCATGTCACCCTTAACGTCATAAATATTCTTTCACTGTATAGATACAGATACATTCTGCAGAATCACGTTGGAACGAATAGCCGGCAAAATACGATTTCGCCGTTATTTATCTAAGTGTTCACTTCGCGGAGATAAGGCCAATTTGTGTAGTAAGCGAATTTAGAAATCGTCGCTTCCATTGTTGAATTTCTTATAAAACGAACAACGTTTTCATTTTTTTTCGAGACTTCAAATGGGTTTACCGGACACTTGGATAGGTCTGCTACCGATTTATTATCTCTGTACAATATGCAAGTGGAAGGATCTACTTAATTTCGGCTCAAACAAAAGACGAATCTATGGATCATGAGATCGTCGTCGAGCATAACGAATATAGATAGCACGTACCAGTGTAACGCAGCTAGGAAATTAATCAAACCTTTGTGCGATCTTCGATTGGCAGGATCTTGCAAATTTTGATAGTATATATAACCAGTCCGATGAAGATATCGAATGATAACACGATGAGATCAACTTAAATGATCGAGACTAATTATCTTTTATGTATGATATAAAGTTAAAGATTAATGTAAGATACATTAGGACATGTTGCCAATACGGAAAGTACCTGCTGTCGTTTCTACAGAATTCAAATAATCTTTCCGCTTTGGCACTTGTGTGTACATAACTTTATTTGTTAAATTCGTTTATGCGATCAATTTCAATGTAGCGTTACGTCAAACTTTTCCTGATTTTCATAAAAAAAAAAAAGAAAGAAAGAGAAAGGAAAATAAAGAATAAACCTCCGAAGAAACTCTCGGAAATACTGTCGAAAAGATGAAGTCTGTATCACAAAAGGAAGTGGGGCCATGGCTACTAGTATTTTGGATTGATAAATAGAATTTGAAACGTGACCTTTTTAAAGATTTCACTGATTCGGAAACAAAGAATAGTATACGTATATCTTTTGGGATCTACTTGATCATCCTTCATTGTAATTAATGCATTAGGAAGTACGACGAAAAATTTCTTCTTCTGCATTGGTGGGAAAGTGAAGGAAAAAAAAACGAACTATGAACTTCATACTCCTTTGTGCATGCCCTACTTCAGATATAGTGATAGTTCTTATATGCCAAAAAAAAAACGATATTTTTAACGCTATTTCTTTCTATAAGAAAACATTAAAGAATGCATCGTGGAAGCATCAAAGTTTTTCTGAGAAAAGTCCTTACGACTTATGAAATGCAGTTGCGTTTCTGTGTTTTTCAATTAAGTCGTTACAACAGGCTTGTTTGCCTCGACTGCACTAGCGAATAATGATTACGTTTTCATCTTGCAGGATTTAGAGAGGATTAACCAATGGTGTGCAACGTTTAAGAAGAATGCAGAATGTTTGACGAAGCGATGACGTCAGAAGCTCAGTATTCTAAAATGTCATTGACAGAAACATTTCTGTATTCTTTTCAAACGTTGCACACGATTGGTTCGATCCTCCCTAAATTCTGCACGATGGAAACTTAGTCAATGACGTTTTGGAATACTGAGCTTCTGACGTAATCGCTTAGTTCACGTGTATACTCACGGAAGAGATGAATAGCAGCGTCAAAATGTAATTCGAGGGTGATCAATAATATCTGCTGAAAGTAGAGAAGCAAAGAGACAGTAAATTGTGGGTAGTCCGGGTTGTGTTTGAAAGGATATTTTTTTAATTCGCTCTAGTATTTTAAAGAATGCCTACAATTTAATTTTCTTAATTTATACTAATGAACGAGTGATAGTTTTAGACCGATTGTACGATGTTGATAATGGATACCGTATGAGTCGGTGAAGAGAGATTGCAAAATTGTAAAATACAATAAGTATACTGATAAGACGTGTCTCGAAAATGTAACCCGTTAAAAATTAATTTGATACGCCAATCCGACGTCTCTCACGGGACTTCTGACCGGAAGAAGAAATACAGAATGGGATGCTGGTATGATAAGTCGACTGGGAAAATTGAAGGGTGTCACTAAAAACATTCATTTCATTCTTTTACACGAATTTATTCAATTTTTCATCAATTTCGAGATGGATATTGATTCGCACCGACTTCCGGTTCCATCTTGTCGAGTTCCGTGCTATTCTGAAACGAAAATACCTACGTAGACGCAAACGCGAAATAGACAGAAGTGACGATGAAGTGAAAATGTAAAAAATGACCTACCGATTTTTTAAAAGTTCGAAATTGCAGCAACTTGTGTATAACTGGTGTGTACAATTTCTTATCTTCCGGTTTATATTTATTCGGCCCGGTTATCCAGGACACGACAAGTCCAACGACGATTGCAGTAAGGAATCCGACCCACGTGTACCAGAGATAGGACATTCTATATAAAAAGAATGGTTGCTCCCTGCAAAGACACGTTATTATTAGCTTATCGAATAACGAAGCGTCCAGGTTGGTAAAAACTTGCAAGAACGAAGAGAATCGAAATTCTGTACCTGACAGCATTCTCGACTATCAATGTCAGGTTCGCTGCTGAGGATCTCAGAGGTTCTGAACAGCCATCTACTGAGACTGGTTTCACCGGGAATCTGATCATTCCATTAGAAATGGCAGCCTGCGTGCCAAATGATATCCAGGCTACCAGGTTCACGCTGAGAAGACCACCCACCAGAGCACCCTGTTCTCCAACAATAAGGCGTTCTTTTCGTTCAGTCAAATAGCTAAGTTTCCACCAAGTACGATAGAGAAGTTTTGTGCATTAGAATTGCAAATAGTTAGCCAACTTTGCTCGAAAATGGTCTAAGTTAGCAAAATGGAATACACTCAAGACTTGTTCCAAAACTGACTGGAGTTCGATATTGGCTGGTGAATGACATATATATCCAAAGAAACAATTTACGAGCAGCTGGAACTGGCTCAAGACAAAATGATAAATTGGGCCAGCACTATAGTTAGAAACGTTCAGTCGACATTTCTGACATTCTAATTAGGATCCTTATTGATTTTCTAAAATTGTAATAGTACGAAGTTTCACGTGTCATTCAAATTTTCCTGATAAAGTCATAAAGTTTCTTTTTCCTCTTTTTAAAATTAAAATGTCTTCAGCTGATTAGTAGATTTTGAACTTTGGGCCAGACCAGGTGAAAGATTCCTGTCGAGTTCATAACCTTTCACACATCCCTTAGATTGTTATTACCAAGGGTGCATTCACAAGCCAAATACGCACGACAAAAGCGACTTGAGTATTCGAATTTGAATGATTTATTC
Organism: Pachycephus smyrnensis; assembly: GCA_030142225.1. Lineage (NCBI taxonomy): Eukaryota > Metazoa > Arthropoda > Insecta > Hymenoptera > Cephidae > Pachycephus > Pachycephus smyrnensis. The sequence continues at coordinate 1,324,964 of JARQST010000577.1, forward strand.
TTAAAATTATAAAGTCATTCTTACCGCAGAGTTTGCGTACGGGAAAAACATGCCAAGGGTGAAGATTCCAAGTAGCGGTCCAGCCGTGATGCCTGACAAGCTTTTACCTGCCTGATAAAAGAAGAGAAGAACGTATGCATGGTAAATAAAGAGAAAAGTATACAATATATATGAAAACGTTTAACCTACGAAACAATACCGTGAATTTTTTTTAAAATCAAAATAACGGTTCTAATTTGTACTTTTACTGGTAATACCTGTATGAGCCCACTGAGCTTCTCAACGAGGAAGACAAGTCCGACGCAAACTGCGCCTATCAGGACGACAGTCAGCTTCATGATCCTACTGGCAGCAACTTGGCCCATGGGTTTCTTCAGCAATGGTTTTATCATGTCCTCGTAGATGACACCGGACATGGAATTTAACCCAGTAGACATGGTGCTTCAAGATAAAAGAGAGAGAGAGAAAGAGAGAAAAAAAGGAGAGAATCGCAGTTTTATTTCATAGCTCCTTATTCAATGATCACGCGTCATACGTATAACACTAATATTGTAACGGCGGGACTCTAATCAGTTAGAATTGTAATGTTTCTAATATTTTAGCAGACTATATTATCTGATTTGATATCAGTTTCTATTGTTTTGTATTCTCTGTTCGTTTAAAATCCAACCAGAAAAAACTAGAAGTCGTAACTACGTGTTCAGTCACTATACCTTCAGTCAGTACAGTGGACTCTTTATTATTAAGCCTACTGGGATACTCCCCCCGTCTGGCACTTAATCCCCACATAGGGAAATAAAGCCAAAAAAAGGAAAAAGGAAGATACTCCCTTTGAACGTCTCCATGACGGATACTCCGGGGTACTTTATCACACCACCCCTATTGTAGCGTACATTTCCTATTGTACCATTAGAAACGTAATTCCAAAGCATGCAATCTCTTCCTTATTCTTGAACGAAGAAATTGGTATGTATTTAATTCGAATTCGATGCATTTAATTTAGTAAAAAGTGCATTTGAAAGGAACTCGCGGGAAGTGTCTGTACGCAAATGGCAGCCAAGAGAAGTGGCGTTGGGTTGATAAGGAACCTTGGATTATCCGTCTGGGGTTAACCAATAAATGAAAAAGTATCTAATCTATTATCTTGTACCACTGTTCAGAATCGATATTACAATATCAGTAGACGTGTCTTAGCTATGAATCGATAATTCACATCGAGTGTGCATAGAAGCACCGATCTACGTCATTGCGGAATAACGTCTTTTCACTCGGACAAATATTATTTCTACAGTAATTTCCCTGAGAGCTACTGTCGCCATGTCGATAGAGAATATATATACGAAGGAAAACATCTTCACTGCTTTGCATTAGACTGCCATCTCGATCAAGGCTAGCACGTTTCTCTTTTTCTTTATTATGCTTTTCTCTCTCGCTTTCTTACATTCCTTCGAAATAATGGAACATTCGAGAAATTACCTTAACGCTGCGCTAAACACTCCGGAGACGAAGAGGCCCGGTAGACCTGGCACGGTGTCCGCGATCTCCATTACGAAGAACGGCAACAGTTGATCAGGTTTTCTTATTTGCTGTTAAATAATAATGTTCATTGTAAATAATGGCTTTGTTGCGAATTGCTAGAATTTTATTATACCTTCGCCGTGACGGGATCGCACTCGCTGAACGCTGCGTAAATAACGATACCGGTGTAACAGCTCATAGAGACGATTGTTATGATACCCACGGCCATGATCATGATCGTACTAGAAATTTAGAAATTATCTTTATCGTACAAACAGATCGAATTATTCTTCTTATGGTATCGGTCAACATTTATTTGAGTTTAATCGTATCGAATTGTGGTAATTATCGGAATTGCAAGACTTCGAGGGTAATATACTTGTGATCTAGATAACCTCAAGACATTGTAAACAAGTCCTACGCTAGACTCACTTTTTCACAAAAATTAATATTATAAGGTTTGAATCGTCGTTATTCTTGCTGGTTTTTTTATTCGCACTACTGTAATTAAGGAATTTAAAAATCGTTCATGCGTTTTCAGAATGTGCAGGATTGCAACGGATTCGAGATATATAACCAAGCACTTTTCAAAACACACCCTATTTTTTCTGTAGCCCTATCCGTTCCAAAGTTATGGCCGAAAAACGACTTTCGGATCCTGCCTCCCCATATGTCAAAAATGGTCGTATCGCAATGAATTTTTTTTTCAAATTGTTGGAAATCGTTAGCACTTTTCAAAACACACCCTATTTTTTCTGTAGGCCTATCCGTTCCAAAGTTATGGCCGAAAAACGACTTTAGGATCCTGCCTCCCCATATGTCAAAAATGGTCGTATCGCAATGAATTTTTTTTTCAAATTGTTGGAAATCGTTAGCAGTCTCTAGAACTATACGTTTTTTAATGTTAATCCGCCTCGTTGTCAGGTTATGGCCCAAGAAGTAGCTGCCATTAGTCATACTGACTGTATGGCATAACCGCGTACACCAAGTGGCAAATTAACACGTATGGAATGACGATAAGGACGATTAATCAGCGTCGCGGAAAAGTGGTGACAGGATTTCGAGATCTTTTCAATACACGACACTGTAAGGATTCCATGGATTTTTCTACTAAGGCGACGAAAAGCATTATATAATCGATTCCCCGTGGGACTATTATACACGCATGTATGTATGTGTCTTTTACGTATCGGGAGTGCTGTTAAGAGTCTCCATTTTTCGTATATTTCCAGCATGCAAGCTTAGAAAAACTTCAAAATTCATATTCAACGAAGATGCCAGCTTACCGAATGCGTTTTTAAGAGTAAAGTTTCTAAGTTTGTAAAGAAAAGGAGACGATAGATTTATATCGCCCTTCAAACGACTTTTTAAAAGATTTCGACGGAATTCAAGGTCATGGAGTTCTCCCTACGAAGAGTCTACGTGTACTCACATGTTGGCTTTCTTCAAGTTTGGCATTGCTAAGCATCTCTGTACCATCGCCTGATTGACCGAGCAGGAAGCCAGCCAGTTGAGATAGTTGCCAATGACAACGGTCCAAAAGGTATGCCTCACCGTTGGGTCTGGATCCATACTAAAGCAATACCAAAATACTCGTATTGATATAAAGAAATGGAAAACAATTCGAAATGGTTGATACTCTAACATACTGATAACAATAGCACACGCCTTTTATATAGGTACAAGTGACAAAGGTCGTACAATTGTGCAAGCGTGGGTGGATCATCGAGTGTTCAGAGCTAATATCTCAGAGCTAGTATCTCAGAGCTAGTATTTCAGAGCTATTATTATTCGACTGTTCAGAGTTAATATCAGAGCTATTATAAAATAGGTACATAGCCCTACAGGCCTATTCAAAAAGTTCCTACTTAAAAAATTCGATTCTTCCAGACTGAACGTTCTTGCGCCAGACTTCGCCGATGCCACCGGCTTTCGCTGTGCCCAAAACAGCAACCGTCACTACACCACCGAACATTACGATAGTTTGTATAGTGTCTGTCCATACAACGGCTTTCAGACCTCCCTAGAAACACGTGAGAATTCTTTGTTAGACGTTCAAGAATCTCTCTCTGTCTTTCTATAGAAGCGATCTCTGTAGTACAGTTTACTCTATAGAGTCTTCAATGTTTTGAGTATCAAGAGAGTCAGTGTCCTCTTACCAAAGTAGTGTAGAATATGCAGACGACGCAGACCAGAGATGCAATCATGTGCAAGTTTATACCAGTCACTTGATTGAACGCTAATGCTGGGACGTAGATGACCAAAGGTATGTAGAGGAGCTGAAACAGCAAAGGTGACAGACCGATTTAAATATTTTACAGCATATATATATATATCGATTGCCTTGTGTATTTGAATCGCATCATTCGCAAATTCTAAGGTCGACAAATGTACTCACCATTTTTATAATGAATATAACAGAACCCATCAGTCTCACTGTGTGATTGAATCTTAGCTCCAGGTACTGAAATAACGAAGCATTTGTCAAAAGAGCAAAACTTAAGTAAGAATAGAGAAAGGGTCTCGTTGGGATTCTATTTTAACTGTCTCACTGTTACCTCGTACGAAGACGTGATCTGAAGTTTGTAGAAAACAGGCAAGTAGACAACGGCCATTGTCAGCGAGACAAAGGAATCGGCTATTACGACACTCCACAGCTGAGTACCATATACATACATCTCTGCTGGAAGACCCAAGATGGCTATACCCGAAATATAACTGTAATAATAAATTTCAGAAGCATTGTCCATTGGTTAGTACGAAGGGATCAGTCGAATTAATTGAATCGTTAAATTGAAAATGTTTGATGAGGATGAAGATAGCGACAATTAGTGCGTACAATCGATACTCGAATATCGAATGTAAAGCTGCCTGTTTACCGATGGTGTAACTTTGTAATTCTCTGTTTTAACTGTCGTCTGCTAATCTTACTCTTCGATTGCGATTACTCGAATAATCGATTACTCGCGATACGAGGATCGAGACGAGGTATCACGCAACGATAGAGTACCGTTACCTGCTTTCATTTCGATTTCGCAGCACGTGGATGATGGACTTTAATAACCAATAATAGTAGGAAGTCAAGCGGCGAACCTTGGTTAGCAATTGAGACTAAAAGTTACACAATGTCTATATACTCCGAAGGTAGTATTTTTCAAAATGCCTGCACCAATCGCAGCAGTTGTCTTTCCTTTTTTTTGAACTTCCATCCCCATCCTCATTTTCAATCTCATGAATTCTTTTAAAGAATTTCAAGAATTCCTATCCGACGTTACGCCGAGGAGGACACTCACCTTGCAATGAGAGACATACTAATTGGAAATATAGACATGTTCTGTCCTCCAACGAGATACTCTCGCACGGCTTCAGGATTCTTTCGAGATTTATAAGCCTGATAGACACCGACGAGCGCCGAGACGCCTAGCATCCCCACGAAGACAACGCAGTCGAGGAGGTCGAAGGATCTAGTCACTTTCCCTTGGTCCATGTCTGTTTTCTCCATTACTTTGTAATTCGAGTTTTTAGATTTATCATCTGTTCCTCAAAGAGTACAAACTACTTCCGGATGTTCAGGTAGCAGCAATCAATACTATATCGTTCTTAGAAAGGCTCTAGTGTCTAGGACCGGATGCGCTATTTTCCAAGAGCACCAAGAATCCTGTCGACTGATCGTCCAAGATACGGTACCGATTGCAGACCAACTGCACGCCAACTGCACCCCAACTGTACACTTCCGGGGTTGCTAGGAAGTCGCAAAGTCAAGGAAGACAGGGAGTCTGACACTGTGACACACTACGGCACGGAGGAGGCTGCTGCGTGGCTGTTCGCTGGCTACTCGTCACTCTTCGCTCAACGGACTGGAGATGCGATGCTTAAAACGCTCGACCAACTGATTGAATAATTGCACATTCTCTCCCTCACTCCCCTACTCCAGTCGGATCAATGTAATCCACGTAACTGTAATTGTTTCAAATTGTCGCGTATCATGCATTCACGTACGAGCTTATGCGGCCACGTATTTATTTTTATGTCTAAATGACTATGACACCCGGGACTAGTCGTGTCTTGGACAATCAACAACTCAATACCCTTGCATATCAATTTTGCAGTTGAATTCTTCATCTCATCTCCAAGCACCGGAAGTTATAGTAAACGTATTTCATAAAGACACCAGGAACTTTCGGAGACACCCAGGGGATGCTTGAGGACGCTGATCTTCCGCAGAGCTTGTCTTTTCTTCTTGCTCTATTTTCATGGCTGGTAGATAGCGGATCGCGTTTGTCCAAATTGTTATTGGCTGTTTGCCTTGAGCTTCTGTTGACTCTCTCTCTCTTAAATATCATGGCGGTCTGTACAGGCCATTTCTTTCATTATTACTTATAGTCGCGAGCATAGGCGCCTGGGCTTTACCCACTATTCTTGAGTTTACTGGTAACGTCGATACTACGATGTATTGACGTATTGGAATCGTATCGAACGATTTCGTTAATCGAAAAGACTTTCCGTGCCTTTGCTCCTTTCTAATAAGTATACTAATAAATGTCGGCGCTAGTCGCCTCTTCTTATACCGATACTAACTCCGTCGCCATTAACGATATTAGGTATCTATAGTCGTTCCACGAGTTCCATGCCACCGACTATAGTAGCAAGTAAGCGTTAGGCTTGTTCTTGAGGTAATAACGCAGTTTCACTAGAAAGCAGAATTTTTATCAGGACAAAAATCAATATTGTTATTACACCGCATTATCAATTTTTATAATCATTTTTTTTCGACACGATTCCATTGAATATGGTGGAAATGTCTTCTTTATACTTATCATTGCAAAAATAATGCAACTTCCGGCCAGCCTTCTGTGTGGCTTCTGTATCATTTTCCTGGATTCCGTTTCGAGGGCACGCTCAGGCGTATTATTGTATCTTTCTATCTTCGTCGTGATAACGCTGAGAGAAAAAGATGCAGTGTTAGAATTACCCACAGGGTATATTCGCAACGTACCCTTGTACGGTGCTATGAGTGGTGGATGTGGCTTTTGAAAGGGGAGTAAGTTATTTTCCCAAGACCTTTCATTTTTTTAAAGGTGGCAAGAGTGCTAGAGGGTTGTTTACGACGCACGATTATCTTGTGAAGGGTTGACTCGGATTATTTATTCGTTTTGGTAGAACAGATTTGTATAATGATGAATGAACGAGACGGCACTTTTGACGACGTCATGACGTCGGAGATTCGTTTCCTTCCGCAACAGGTTATCTGTCTCGTTTTGCACATGTTTTTTGCCTGTAACAGTGATTATAAAAAAGTAGCCAATAATCAGTAGGTCGGAACAGATGAAGAGGATGTCAAGGAATGAGCACGAAAAGGGGGAAATAATTAAAATGTAAAAAAAATGATCGATCAAGTCATTGCATCACTCGCGTTTAATGTAAAACGGCATTATCATATCCTCTGATCGTCTGAGACTGTATATTATAGTTTACTATTATACTGAACTTGAGATTCTAGTAAATGTTTAAAAAAGTTGTGGTCGTCTATTAGCAACTGGAAGCAGTGAGAGTACTAAGTACGAACAAAAGAGGCGAAGCCAATCTGCAAGAGATGAAGGGTGCGTTCCGATATTCGCTTAAAGCGCTACGAGCATGGTTGTGTCTCATTCTATTGCATGTGAGTAAACAGGGACACAACGATAATCGCAGCGTTTTGAGTGAATATCGGAACGCACCCGAAGTATGCAACTAATCTGGAAGTCGAGTTACCTGAGAGAGGTAAGTCTAGTCAGGCAGGCAGATTAGACAGTTTGGGGAATCTAGATATTATGGAAGTGAAAGTCCAAAAGCTTCGGTACACATCAATTCATATATTTTAAAGAGGTAAGTCAACAGTTCAGTCGAAATTAGGTTACTGGTTTAAATGAAAAATAGATACGGTCAATCGTGAATTGTCGAAAATTGTGAATTCTCCAGTCGTCAAAAATATACGCACCTTGATAAACTGTCTAATGAGATGATATGAGATTCCATAATCCAGTTGAAACGTTATCGCCGCTTACCTTCATAAAACTGTCCGATAAGGTTTTCAAAACACTGGGTTGGGAAGTCTATCTAGGGAAATTTGCGTTACTGAGAATCGCCATCATATTTCTGCTTTATTTGATCTGATTAAAAGATACTTGTGATCTCGTAATAATCACTTTCTAGCCAGATAGTTCTTCCTTTAATATTTACTCTTGTGGAATAGAATGTGATTTAAAAAAATGACTGAACCAATCAATTCCTTGTGTCGAGCATAAATTCCGTATTGTTTAGATTTTAGGTGTGGCTGCACTGTCTTTGACTTCGCCGAGACCTGAGTCAACCTTGTTATCTTCGTCTCCTCGCTCTTTTGTCATTTGTTATTGTTATGCGTACGTTATTGTTATTCATACCAGTACCACTCATTCAAAACTTGATATTGCTGAGCCTGCAACAACATAGATGGCTCTTGAGCTCTCAGCAGTAAAAGCTTCAAAAAAGATGCGGTGTTTTGAAAATGAATTGGATTATCAGTGCAGTGTCCTCGTATCTACTATACGAGATAACGAACGTGCGAAGGATAAGATCCTTTCAATGAATAGATACTTTCAAAATTTCAATTCGCTCGCTTCTTCAAATTTGAAATAATCGGTCTATTGCTAAAGCGAGCATTGATCAATTTTACAGAAATTTTTAATAACGTCATTTTGATTGTTTTTAAGATTTCTAGATAGACAAATGTTATTTTAATTATATACAGTGATTTGTACTACTGGCTAATGCAATCAGCGGAATATGCTTTTACGAATTAGGTGAATTCCCGTGTCACGTAATTTCTCGTAATTGCCTTCGTCGAAAAAGCGCAATGGCGAAACCACGAGTACGCCATTTTCCTTCCTTCCTCGTTATAAAGTTCAGAAATAAAACGCACCAGCTTCTTCACGGATCAAAAATTCGGATCTGTCGGTATCGTGATAATAATTATAGACAAAATACTGTGCTCGTGTTCGATAAGATTCTCGTAGCTGTTTAACCTCAAAATTTAATAATACAACAACGATCTGTTAAACCACTGATGAATTTACTGAATCCTAGGGTGTAGGTATAATTATTATTACAAACCCTTATTTTTTTGGCGTAACAAACTTCCGCACGACCGACTCGTTCATTTTTATCTCGATCGTAGATTTAACAGGCGCGCGCACGACTCGACTAAAACGCAAGTAAAGCTTCGAGTTCATGAGTTCAGTCTTAGACGCGACGCCGCGCTACGCTTTACGACGCCTCCTGGTTCCGTGTTCATCCTGTACGGATTAACTGAAAGAATCACAGCCATCACGGGATAAAAGACAAAACAGTGAAGTGAGGTTAAAACGAAGAAATTTGTCAATAGCATACATGACAATTTATATATCCCACTGTGAGTTAGAATTTTGTTTAGTACGTGAACTTTGAAAGATCTCCGATACCCAAAGGTACAGGAAGGCAGGTAGTGAGAAAAATCAGATTAAATTAATCGACGATCTTACGATTTGAATGAGATTCGTGATTTCGATGTTTATGGTTATCCATAATGACCGTTGGAAATGTCTCTAATCAGGTGTGATACGATCGACTAGATTGAAAAGTATCCTGAGGAGAAGGAAGCTTGTAAGAATTTTATGTAAGTAATTAAAATTCCTCTTAATCATTGATGGCGTTAGGGTTATGTAATGGTTATGTTTATTGTGTTAACAATCGAACAAAACGGAAGAATCAAAAATGTTAGCCTTTCGTACGTTTGTATTCACCATTCTAACAATAGGTACGTCTTTTTATATGGACAACAATGAAATATTTGAAATCTTGTAGTTTTAGCAATCTTCATTGTTTTCATTGTTTTTATTTATTATCTTCTTACTCTTAAATGGAGATACACTGTAGAGATGTATTTCTTGATTAAACAAACGGTGCACGTGCCGTTACCATTGTGATGTGTTGTCGAAGATTTTGAAAATGGACATCGACTCCACTGAACGATACATAGATTCTTGTTTGCAGATGTTATAAATATACTAACGCGCCACTGAGGATTGAAAGTATAAACGCAAAGCCAGCTAGTATCAATATGGGAGCTTTTGATGACAGATGTCGAAAATATCACAGAGTCAGATAGGAATAGATTAGCGGATTTCCACATATACACCTCGTGTATGAGATTCTTTAAAAACGTCCTTGCGAATATTTGCAATTCTTTAGTTAGTCTGACTGTAGCGTTCAGTGACGAGGAAATAATAAAATAAGGAAACCAAGATTGGAAGAAACGTATACAACGGATAAGAGTATGAATTGTTAGTTGTAAAATGAAGAAAATAGTAGGAAAGGAGAGTCTAAGAAGAATGAACGTCGTAATACTTTAGACTCGCATTGCCAGGTTAAAAGTTAACGAAAGTTATAATTGATTTCTGTTTTTCTTCTTCGTCAATTGCGTTTAACGGGCCAGTATTCGAATAAGAAAATACAGGGGAATTTGATGATCGTATTTGGACGGTAGAATAATCATTATTATAGTGAATGATGATTATCTCGTCGGTTTTTGCAGTTTAAATTATTTTCCTTCGGTCTTCGATGCTTCGATGTCATCGAAGATTCTTTGTTCCGGGGAAACGCTGGAGAGATTGAATAAATATAGTCAATTAGTGATCAAGGATTTAGATCCGAAGTCGATATTAGATGCAATGGCCGCGAATCAAATGAAAATTCATCGTCCAGGAGGAATTGACTGGAACGTATTCCGAAAGGGCAATAAACGAATCCATTAGAGGCGTATGGGCGTCACCGCTTCTATTGAGGTAGTAATGTAATTTGGTATGTTTTTTCGAAAACTAGAAAAATATTTGCTAAAGGCGGTAGCCGAGAACGTCAAGAGCGAGGAGGGTTCTCGCGTTCTCTTCGCTTGCTAACAAAGAGATTTCTTCTTCCCTTATCAATCTTATTAGAAATCAGTTATCTTGGTATACAGAGATTTTGTTTTTTAAAATTTCTTCAAGACCCGTCGATTAGACTTTCTTTTTTCAAAGGAGTTTAAGGATCTTATCCAGTCGCCTAATCAGTACCAATAACGGAAATAATCAAGTACTGTACACGGGCAGCGAGTACACTAGATGTCCACAGGTAGATACGAGACTCAGTCATTCAAATGGTTGATAGAATAAGCTATTCTTTGATAAAATCGTTCAATAGAGTTGAGGAGGTTATTCACTAGAGATCAGAAAGGACGAGAGTGAGAATGAAAGTGAGAGTTTCGAAGCTAAAGGGGGGAGGGAGGGGGGGGGGTTATCCCGTATATTCCCCGTTGGAGCAGCTAATCAAACTGATATTGATATCACACTCGTACGTATATCTATATGTAGGGGGTTCTTCGAACCGGCATCTAATTTGTCAGACCAGGGGTGAGAAATCCAGGGGTGAGAAATCCAGGGGTGAGAAATCCAGGGTTGATTCGGCAGGTAACAACTTTGTATTTGATCTCCCTGTCAGGTGTTACATGTAGCTATTAAAAAAAACGGATGAGAGCATCTTGAAAAAAAAAACGAATTTAAAATCGTGTTCATTCGCATGTACACGAAATATAATTTGGAAAAAAAATTCTTCGAAATCTTCAGGAACGAAAGGGACCAGCGTCTCATTTCCGCAGATTTTTTTATTTCTTTGAAATGTGCGTCTGTGCAGCAGTGCGTGCGTACCTACTGTCGTTTAATAGAACGTAAAAATAAATTTCCTCTCGTTAGAGGTTTTTCCTTCGTTTGCCAGTGGGACGGTAAGAATACGTAAGGGGACAGATGTCAATTGTAAACTCGCAAATTGGAACGGGGTGCGTCTAAGGGATGGTGAAAGCAGTAAGAAAAGAATGGAATATAAAATTAACGCTTCCGTGATTTTGGCTAATAATATTATCGTTCCCTATTACCGTTTTATCTGCTTCCCACCCGTTGCCATACGGTATTTGCGTTTTTGACAATTGCTTTCAGTCGGGAATTTCTTTATAACTCAATCCTTCGTTATCACTTTGATCAGTAGAAGGCTGATAAGTAGGTTATATATATATATGATATTCGTATGAAAATTTATGTATTGACTAAAGAAAATTTTTATTCAGTGATTCGACTTTTTTAATTTCTCTTTCACTCCCTCGTTATCAATTACCAAGTTCCGGTAGCGATCGTCAATTGATAACCGATGTTGGGAATTGGGGTTAAGATTGACAAAGTTATTCATTCTTTGACCTATTTAAAAATTATAGTTTTCCGAAGTCTAGCTTCCATTAGCAACTGTAATCAGGACTCCCTGTCAGTGTCCGATTTTAACAGGTGGAACGTAAATTATTTTCTAAATGGAACTACGTGCTGTCTGGCAATCCAAATAAATATCCTGTTCCATTAAAGATATATCACAGGTCTTAATGGGGGCACACTGAAATTAATAGTGGCCTTGTTGAATGCTCTAGGTTTTTTCCTTCTCGATGGTTTAAATCAGAGCCTGACGTCTGGAGTGAAAAATAATAAAATTTTAATTAACCTAACGTCGAACTTTTTACATTTTATTTTTATTTTTCATGCCCTTCGCGCGAATATTGTCATTGTGGTTCAGTCTATCTATGAGATCAACAAAGCTATTCCGTAGCGTTATTATTGGTGCTGTTATTATTGTTGGTCTTATCTTTATTAACATTTTCACTTTGTAACCTACCGATGCTAAAAACTGTCTCTATAAATACAACTTGGGACTTGAATAACTAATTCATCTGTTTATCTATTCAGTTATTGCTGTCCTTGCATGTAATTAAAGACTTTATTTAGGTCCTTTCCGAAATACAGGATATACACAAACATCACAATACGAGGTATCACAAGTGACAGAAGTTAGAAAAAAAATTTGATCAGTCAAAAATTAATTGAATCAAGACGTTTCCGACGGAAAGAGCCAGTTGAAATACCGATGAGTCCCAGTGCCACTTATAAATCTGCAATTGAAGATTCAAGCTTCCCGTCGATCCTGCTTTGATATATTTATTTAGATCTTCCCAAGCACGTGAGAAGTCACGTGAATTTTTGCGTCTGGAATTCCTCCGAAATGATTCCGTCTATAATATATAGCATGCATACAAATATATGTAAGTCAATTCCACCTATACGTATACTATACATTATTTATGTGAAACTTACCAACTGAAGTCAGCCCCGTCGATTTCGTACAGCCAACTTCAGTTCATCCTCAGGTGGTGCGTCTCTACCCCTATGGTAACCCTATGGTAACCCTATGGTAACCCTATGGTACAGTTATACTACAGTGTACCATGTACATACATGAAGCGTTTTCATTTCCGTCAGCTCGTTAAAACGAAACACTTGATGTTATTGGCCACTACATGTCTGTCCCCGACCATCTCAATCCATCTCAGTCCATTTCAGTCCTTCGCAGAGTACATATACAGGTGGGGCGTTTGAAAAAAGGTGAGTCACTTATAGAGAAATCTATCGGATGGTTTTACTGTACGAACAACAAACCCTGAAGTAGATTTGTAGGTTCAAGAAAATCCTTAGGATCGAAGACGCAGCAAGTCCTATTTATTATCTGTCACCTGTCACCGTATTGTCAATAATGAACACTGACGTGGCATTTGTTTATATTTTTTCAGAGAAAGATGTACACCGTCGGCTTGTTCTTGGTGACTCTGGGTACCGTGACGAGTGGTAGAGTCTATTTGAATGTTTCCGGCGACATTACATTGGGTGCCTTATTTCCGGTACACAGGAAAGGTACCAATGGCGAGGATTGCGGTAGAATTCAAGTGAGTATAAGACTTTTCAAGCAGAGTACAAGTTTGAGAAATTTATTTGGATTAGTTAGATAGTTAAAAATATGATTGTTGGGAATTGAAGGAGTGACAGGAGTCTGCGTGGAAGATTAACGAATGATTGATGTTCTCGAGTGACCTGGATAAGTTCCCTTATCACTGTTATCCTGCAATTCTCGTTGTTTTTCTAGATCGAAGATGGCGTGCAGCCTCTGGAAGCCATGCTCTATACGATACATCAAATAAATCAGGATCCTCAGATACTTCCTGGTATTCGGTTAGGAGTCCTTGCATTCGATTCCTGCGACAACCCCAGCTACGCATTGGAACAGGCGTTGAATTTCGTCAAAGGTTTTACATTCTCTTTTGGTTTTCTCGTTCTATCCTTTTTTACAAATCTTAACACCCAGGAATCATATGGATTTTTGATAAGGACTGTTTCTACTTTAGGTTTCATAGCGCACGTTAACGAATATCACGAGAAGGAATTTCAGTGTTCCGACGGAAGTTCACCGACATTTTTAGGCGGAAGTTACGACAAAGTCGTGGCCGTTTTAGCCGCTCAGAGCAGCTCCGTGACTCTTCAGGTAACTGATCGATTCATATCGATATATCGATTTGACTTTGCACCCGCGTACCTTAACTATTGCCTTTGTGGAGATGCCTGTGGAATCTTTGGAATTTCAGAAGCTAATCTATCTGGAATTGGTTTCAGGTGGCTGCGATGCTCAGACTCTTTTCTGTGCCGCAGATATCGTACATGGCGACTTCGCCGAGTCTCAGTAGCAAAGAGCGTTTTCCTCATTTCTTTCGCACGGTACCAAGCGACGTCAATCAGGCTCACGCCATGCTGGAGATTCTTAAGTAATTGTCATCCTGAATCTTTCCAACTAAACGAGACTCAGATCAGCCGATCAGCGACCGGATTGTAAATTAATTAATGGCATTTTTTGCAAGATGATTCCTTGAAAATTCTTAACAGAGCCTACGAGTCTCGAGGTGAAACTTTTGACTTTTTTGCTTTCTATTTCCAGACAATTCGAGTGGACTTACGTCTCTGTTGTATACTCGGACACGGAATATGGGAATCACGGGTACGAGACTTTAGTTTCCTTAGCCAACAATTACTCGATTTGCTTCAGCGCTCCGCAGAGAATCGATAAGGAGCACTTCACTGCAGAGGATTACGATAACGTCATACGGACTATCGCGAATAAAACCGAAGTTCGCGGTGCGTGAGACTTTTGTGTTTGTATTATTGGACGACGATTTTCAGATTTTCTATAGAGAAGGTTTGAACGACCATTTCTATTGTCGGCATGACAATAATGATGAACGACCATTTTTATTGGCTATTGAGAAATACCGCGTTCATAAGACAGTTCAAACTGCTTTCGAATACTGAAATGTTCTTTGAAATTTTTTTTGAACTTCCACGAATCTTCGGATGATGATATATTTCTTCGTTATGTCACAATCAGTGGTTGTTCTCTTCGCGGAAAAGATAACGACCCTTCGAGTTCTCGAAGCAGCTAGACGCCTTGGCGTCGGGACGCGCTTTGTCTGGATCGGAAGCGACGCCTGGTCGACGACCAATCACAGGGAATTTCTTAATCCTGAAAACAGCAAGGATCAGGAGATGGTTGTTCTCGAGGGAGCTCTGGCCGTTCAGCCATTGTCTAGAAAGATCATGGGATTCGATGACTACTTCACTAATCTCACTCTTGCCCATGAAAAGATCAATCCCTGGTTTCGAGAATTTTGGCGCGAATATCACAGATGTGGCAGGAGAAACCTTACCAGAGATGAACGTCTCAGACCGGAGGTTAAGTAAACGTCAAATTTCCGCCTTCTTCTATGCTTTCACTTTCTATATTTCGAGGGCAATTTTATAATTACATAATATCGGATAATCGTCGTTGAACAAATTTATGAAAATAAAATGTGTTTGAAGTGTGGTATAAATATATATATACTCGAACAAACATATCTCCAGGTCGCTGGTACCTTCGACGATCCTGACGTCACTTGTCTGGATCCTTTATTGAAGATCAATACAAAAACTGGTTACAAACAACAAAAGTTCCTACATTTCGTAAGAGATGCAGTATACGCCGTGGCGTATGCATTGCACGGAATGCAGAAAGACAAATGCGGAAAGAAATCAGTTGGAATGTGTAAGGAAATGAGACACATCGACGGCGATATACTGGCCAAGTATCTCTCGAATGTTAATTTCAAAGGTAACGTAACAACGATCAAAGGGACCAAAAATTTCTTAGAAAAGTAAAATGTCTTCCAGTAAAAGATATAAAGCACAGAATATTTCTTTACTTTCAGACGAAGCCGGAAATAAGTTTAGATTCATGAAGAACGTGGATGGTCCACCTAGATACACAATTTTGAATTACCAAAAACATGCTGATGGCACTTATCACTGGCAGATCATAGGCAATTACACCCGTGAGTCTGATAAAAATCCTTTTGTTAGCACACAGTGTCCTAGGGAAATAAGAAGTAACAGAGGAGGAGAGAAATACTAGTAAGATATAACTAGATGCGTGACGTCATTATTCAGAAAGCGACAACGGTGCGCCGAATCTTCACATAGAAGCGACAGCGATGAAGTACAGGAATCAAAGTGAAGGCGGTCGTCGCTTCTTTCCGAATTCGACCTGCGCTCAGCCCTGCAGACCCTATCAGGTCAAAGTGCGAGAGAAGCAGGACGCTTGCTGCTGGCGTTGCAGAAACTGTGGACTGTATCAGTACAAGGTGGACGATCACAGGTGTGAGGATTGCCAATGGGGTACCAGACCCACCACCGACCGGACCCTCTGCGCGCCAATTCCTGAGGAGTTCATCGACTATTCCAGTCCTTGGGCTGTGGTAGCGATGACAATCGCCAGTTTCGGTAATCGATTGTGATACACAGTATAATATTTAAGTGAATCAATGAGCCACGGATCGAAGGATCGAGAATTTACGATCATTTATCAGATCTAGAAACGCGCTTATGAATTGAATTTTGAGAGTCCATCTTACGGTGGCTGACTCCTGTAGCTGACTAAGTCTTTGTTGGGGGTTCAGGATAACGATGCGGATAGGATACGTCATTCGGATGTGGCTAATTACGTTTAATAACAATTCTAATAAATGTTTATGTGTGTTCTGTTTATTCAGGCATCCTGCTGACCATTTTTGTCCTATCTGTTTTCTGGATCTACAGCGAAACACCGGTGATAAAAGCATCCGGGCGAGAACTCTCGTCACTACTGCTGCTTGGAACTCTCGTATCGTTTCTTACGACCTTCGCCGTCGTAGCCAAACCAAATACAGGAACTTGTGCGGTCACTAGGTTTGGCATTGGCTTATGTTACACCTTATGCTATGCCGCTTTAGTTACCAAGACCAATAGAATTCATAGGATATTTAATAATACCACGCACAGTCCTCATAAACCAAGGTTCGGACCTGAATTTTATAATTTACCAGACGTAATGGACCACTGTCACGTAGAATGAAACTTGTCGATTAGACAGACTGAAAAATATCGATTATTCTGTACTAGGTATACCAGTCCGAAGTCCCAATTGGTAATAACAGGAATTCTAACGCTACTCGAGGTCCTCATAAATGGCGCTTGGCTTTTGAAAGTCCCGCCATCGGTAATCCACTTGTTTCCCACAAGAGACACCAGGCTCAGAATTTGCCAAGGATTGGATGATCGATCCTACATGCTGGGATTGATATATCCTTTCGTCCTGATAGGTACAGTGCCCAAAGATACACAAAAAATTAAATGGGATATCTATAAAAGTCTTTCGTTTCAGTGATCTGCACAATTTACGCAGTTAAAACAAGAAAGTGTCCAGAGGGATTCAACGAGACGCGCCACATAGCCTTTACGAATTACACAACGATAATTCTCTGGCTGGCATTCGTCCCCCTGTACCTGGCGTCGACGAGTAACGCCATAAGGGTGGTAACCCTCGCCTTGTCCTTGTCGATAAGTGGATTGGTCCAGCTGGCGTGCCTTTTCTTTCCGAAAGTCTACATCGTCCTGATGAAGCCCGAGAAGAACACGAAGGAACTGGTGATGGCTCAGCACAGAAGCTCCTCGTACCTCGGGACGCCGGCGACGCCAGCGACGCCCGTTGTTATCCTAAATGGTAATCCTTTCTTATTTCGCGCATCAGCAAGAAGACTGTCGCATTCTTGTCTCTGAAATGAACAAAGTGAAACTGCATCGAGCGACACACGAGATTACAGGGGATAACAGGAACGTCCATCCACGTCAATACTCGGGAATCATTCTTTTTCTTCTTTTTACAATTTATTGTCACTCGGAATTTACTTCCTTTTTTGTTTCTCTATTTCTGTCGTTGCTCCTGTTTTGCTCGTGTGCGCCATACTGGACCGAGCATTGGCTATCGAAAAGTCACTACCGGAAACAGTTTCTGCACAGGCTTCTTGCTAGCCGTGCTTTTCCGTTTGCAACCCTCGTAGATTCTTCAAGTGATTCGCGCAATGCTAAATCATCATGACATTTGCTATTGTGTGTGTGTGTGTAGGAAATGTTGTCCACTCCTATGTCCAGGGCAGCGATTCCTCGATCAGGTCAGCCGGTAAAGAGGACTCGACGATTAATCTCTGTAAATATTGATAAGTGCGAGGGAACGGATAGAGATAATCAGTGTTCGTGACCGAGGTCGGAAATCCTATCTTGATTATGGTATTCGATTCCTTCCGGGATTACCTTAGGTCAACCTTCATTTTGAGCGAATCTACTGCTTCCTTTCTTTTCCTTATTTTTTTCCTTTTTTTTTGGTTTTATGTTTCTGGCCTCAAGGAGGTTTGCGTGTATCTGGCGATATTCAGAGTCGTATACATATCTTTGATATTATCACAGTTTTGATATCAAATCCTAATCTCTACGTCTAAAGCTGAAAGACGAAAGGGATGATCTCATGGGGTTGTAATATTAAGCTTGTAACCGTGCGAGGTATCGTACTTACAATTAGGTCTAGTTAAATCATTCCAACTCAAGTTTATAATTAGTCGAATTATTTTTGTGTAACTTAAACCGTTCAGTCTAATTAATCAAACATTCCGCGTGCTAATGCATTGACCGGAATTCCTGGCATTTTTAGACACGACTGTATGGAACATGTGGAAGTGTATTATTTATTTCGTAATATTGTACATACCTACCTTTAAGATCGATGCATAAGTATACAAATAAAGACATAAGGCAATTTGTATATATTTGTACATATAGAAAAGAATAAAATGTTAATTGTGCGAGATGGTATTTGTGGGGAATGAAAAAAGATTTCATTTTCAATTACTCTGTTATACTCAATTTTATTTGTACAAATGCACTCTCGAGTGTACAAAATGCGTTAACATTAATTAACGCCAGACAATTTTTATTCTTTCTTGACGATAATACAATCTTTCTCCTTTGGTGAGGAAGCCAATTATCAATTGCCGTTTAGGACCGTACAAGTTTAATACAACGTTTGGAATATAATCGTGTCCATTGCCACATTTTTGGGCAGGTCAAAAAATGTAAAGATTACAAAGACTCGATTCTTCTTATTGGTTAATAAACATTATATGCAACAACTTGCAAAGACAAAATGCAATCATACAAAGTAATAATTAACAAACGACAAGTGCGTTTAATGTATCAGTAACGCTATCAATGAATATTTAACAAATTTAAATGATCGTTAACAAGTAATACTTAACCTCTAGTGTGGTTATACCTGCACGCAGACCCACATTGCATACATTTAGAAAAATGCTTAAAGGGACTGGGGATTACTTTCTAACCTCAAAATGGAATATCGTAATTTATAAGAATGTAATAATAAATTCTCATGCAAACCCAGTGCACGCAAATTTTTGCAAGCTGCACTGTTACTTGCATGATACTTTTGTGCGAAATAATTTACGATTTTCGTGATTGGAAATTCAAAATGGCCGTTTGCACTCCCCAGTCACCTTAAACATGGTTCTCGAGATCGTAACGGATGACGTAGGTACACCGTGTGATGTAACGTGGTCGTATTTGTCTTAAAATTACGAAAGATCAACAACTTCCAGCCACTTAAAACATTCGAAACTGCAAGGTAATCCAGCCAGTGAAATTCCTCAATGAGATACAACAACAAACCGTTAAATTTTCATTCAAAATTTCACATAAAACTTGAACGCATTTCACGGGAACAAGACGCGTTCACACCGTTACGTGTTACGTTAAAACGCAGAAGAATTAGGCTGGATCCTCATTGTGGCGGTCAGTGTTTTTGCACCTGTGAGTGGAACAGAGAGCAAGAGAGAAACGAGCAAGAGGGACGCATCTTTCCCTCTTGTTCCCACTCATCTAAAACATAGCGCAAAAACGCTTTGCGGCTGCAGTGAGTATCCGGCCTTAATGTCGAACAAGCGAAGAAAACGCGTCAGCAGTAAATTCTACGTAAAAATTCTTAACGCTAAAAACAACGTCAGGAGAAATGACAATGACAGAACGTCATTGCGTATTACACTCAGCATAGTAGATGATTGTGTTAAACTAAATAATTCACCACTGGCCGACATTGTTTCCAGTTATTGTCGGTAAACAAAGAAAGAATAATTAAAACGAGAAAGGATGAAAACTTCCTATAAATCTTGAAAGATCCTACTGGAAAGAACACGGTTTTTGCTACGAACCGCATTCACGCCATTACACGATTGTCAAACAATTCTTCCTCTTGCCGGAAAGTGAAAATTAAACAATCATTTGTCAAGATTCGCATCCTTTTTTTTCCTACGCGTTAATGAGATGACGTCATTGTGACTCAAAGAATCGTCACTATAAAATTAAGTGCCAGTTCGACGATCAGTGCTCTAGAAGTGTATTGCTGGTATGTCACGTAAGGACAGTATTATAAATATTTACACCCTCTAATTTAAACATTAACATTAATTACAGCTCATTCCAATTAATTAGCGTTCGATCATCGTTCGTTTCGAGGAACGGTGACGGCTTAATTTATTACTTTGACGTATCGATTAATAAACAAATTTTTTCTGTATTTTTCTGCAATTATAACAATTCCCGATTTATATTTATATTCAATTAGTTTCAACTGTCAGTCAAACGTATTATTTTTTTCAAGAAATCAAAAACGAACTCCATACTGTCACGCGACTGTATCTCACGTGGGAATTTCCTTTTAAAATATAAATTGTGAACCTGCTCGATTGATATCACTATTATATGCAACCTTGAAATACTAAACTTCTATTATTATGTAGGTGATAAGATAATGCTTATCCTAGTAGCTGCCATGGGCAAAATAATATCTTCAATTCTGGAAGACACGTTGGTCCTGATAAGGACCAACAGTTACAAAGTTTTCTAAGGATATATTCGCGACGTGTGTCGATGCGTGCGATTCGCGTGGTTATAGATACTGTGAATGTAGCTTAATTAAAATTAAGGACAGTACACGCTGGGCGATCAAGGTCAGTCCACACAGAGACCAAAGTCCGTAAGTGAAGTAAGAAGTTTCGACCGACGCTTTAGTCACAATAACGTATTACATCGTGTCTCGATTGATGGAATTTTAAGGTAATTAATTGAGCATCGATTACGTTGATAATTTTGAGCCTCGTTGAGCGCAATCAACGGATATAAATTTCATAATTATAAACAGTGTTTGAGCATATTGTTATAATGAAATATTAAATAAGCCATTATTATTTTAATATCTTTAACGTTGATTTGGACGTTACGGCGTGTCTGTCCTATGCATAGGGCGTCACCTCGGGACGACTTTGCTCGTAAGGCCTTTCATGGACGGAATGGCTGATAAGGCGTTCAGATTAAATCGATTTATGAAATAGTTGATATTTAACTTAAGTACTTAGAATTAAAGGGTTGTGCGTATTTACGCATCGCGCGAATAACACTAGCCTATACTAATTTATTGCAAAGGAGGAGGTTATGTTCTCCTTATGATAATACACTATAAACACATTTTAAGTCACACAGCCGCACGGTTTACGAATGCACGAGAGCTTAGTCATACATCGATTAAAGACTTTTAATTCAAAATAGTTTATACCAAAGGGGTATCGAATCATCGAAAATTGTCATTCACATTCATCCACGCTTGCATAGGTAAAAGCTATCAAGGATTCCTTCCCTTCCGTTTCCTTCTTCCCTGAGGAAACAGCTAGGAAAGTCAGGACCCGCTCTTGAATTGAAAAATCCGTTACACGAGACAGCGAAAGTCCTTCACTTGTTTTGCCGTTACCTTGCATTTCTCTTAGAGTAGCCAAAAACTATCTTATACTATCTACAAACATTTCACGCGAACGTCCTTAAAGTACTAGAGCAGAAGGAGTACCTTGTTGTTTGTACAGAACAAACGGAATTGCTGAAACTTTGAATATTTGAATTTCAATTGTACGAGCAGTACCCGCTTTGCTTTCTATGCAGTTATTGCATTAGCCCAAGGAAACTCCTACTGCAAACAATCTTGTGGAATATAGAAAATAGTGAAAATTCTCAAAATCGTCAAAATTCTCAAACTTCTCGCAGTCGTTGTTGACTTATAAAAAATACAAGTACTTTAAAGGGGGAAAAATAGCCTTCAAAAAGAACTCTCACGTTTAGTTTTCGGCTGTGCCGCCTCTGGGCTGGGTGTCATTGCTGGATTGTCGTAGGCGTAATCCAACGTGGTATCCTCACTAGGATGTCTCCTCGAGAGAGGCGTGCTGGTCGTATTTGGTGTTGCGTTACCTGTGTTAATTTGGACGCCAGCAACAGCACCGCTTATAGTGGGCATAGTCAGCTTGAGACCATTTTGTTTAGCAACGCCAATCTCCGCATCGTCCTGTACCTTATTGTTGTTCGTAGCATTCTGCAAGAAGATGATTCTCGTCGAAGTCAGTGGATCGACGGAAAAAGAAAATAAAGGATAATTTCTAAATAATTCATAATAAAACTGACCTTAACCCATTTTCTCCTTAACCAACCGGAAAGTAATCGCTTTCTTATTTGGGAGCAACACGGTAGACTCCTGGACAACAAATAGAGGACAATGATAAGCATCAAGCAGCATAACGATAGCGTCACTTTCATCAACGTCCTCAGCTTCTGCACCTCGACTGAAATGTAAAGGAGCTTATTGTTAAATCCAGGTCAACGCGTGACCACAATAATTCAAAATACGTCTACGGTGTAGTGTTAGTATCGGGGCTTTGTGTACTGTCTGTTTATAAATTTTATAAGATCATTTTTGAGTTAAAAAAAGGAGAATCGAGAAGTCACCCGTGGTAACTGAATGGTAATTTGTTTGTCATTCCAGAAGCAACTTTTTATGCTCCTTAATTGCTACGTACTCGATAACCGATTTTATTCGTTATCTTTAAACGGTAATTATTGTACTTAGAACTATGTGTTCTTTTAATTTGTACAGAAGTGTGATGGGTAGTGGGGAGTAGGGAGGAAAGGTGGCACGCCTTAGACTTCGTGACGAAGTTATTTGAAGGAAAAATATAAAAAAGGCAGAAGAAAATGTAGGTAGCCATTCGAAAGAAAACTACCGTAAAGCTAGACTGGTAGAACGTATTTATGCAGTCAGAGTGGATTTCTCGGGCACCGGGCAATTAACCGTCCTAGAGAAGAACCGAGCGAGCGGATGTCATTTGCATAAGTAAGATCTCGAAATTGCGTGCACGAAAATTTCAGTATGCTAATCCGACAATGGTAAATCTAGTTGGGTTTCGCGCTGGTCGACTGTGCCTCGTGCTTGAAGAAAAAGTAAAAGAACTTAGAGCATTTTCATCGAAACGTCTCAACAAATTTGAATTATTGAATTTTCGAAGATATCGATTTACCACTGATACACGTATCATCCCACTTGTATCGAACCTTTGAGAACGCGAACGTCTAAGAATGAGAAAAATGGAGAAACAAATATTTTCCGAGGCATCGAATGATCCTGCGTAGAAGATAAAATAATTGATCGACTCTCGGGTACGCCAGTGTTTACTTTCACCTCCAAGGTGCGTCCACCAGGAGTTTCAGGAATTTCGACGATGAGTCAGTCACTAGGCTTATTAGAATTCAGCTCATGTTCAGACTCAAGACTTACCTTTCAGCTCTTGGCTTTGGTCGAGGTCCGTGCGGAGTACGTAGCGCTGATCATGAAGATATTCTGAAAAACAAAAAAAATTAATCTATAAAGCTACAGCACTCATCTGTAGAATGGCAGTATGCAAATTCCCCATTTTCAACAAGTCCAACATAACACGTAATTCCTGTGTAAATTAATGAACGATCATCCGTTTCCCTGAAGGTACAGACAGGAGAGGGAATATCCGACGAACTAACTCTTACAGCCGTAAATATTGAAGATTCATTTTCAACCAACGACATTTTTGAGTTAGCAACTACGAATCATTGTAATAAAAAATCAGCAGAAGTTGCATCTACGATCCTGTACTTGTTCAGGCGTACACGCGTCGACGCAAGAAAGCCAGACAATCCACCACGTTCAGGGGACTATGCTTCACTGAAAAATCATGAGGAGGAAGCTTTACTGATCTCACGTCGTGACAGCATATACTATATCCATGACTGTAGTCATTCGGCAGGAGTCATTAATAACTACGTTAAAGAAATCCATCGCAACGTTATCCACCGATTGTTTTATTATCCAACGAAATGATCGATACCTCGACAGACTGGAAACGCGATACTATCCTGGCTCGGTCTGAAACATTGACTAATAGCTAGTATCATGCAACCTAGTATTTATACAGCTACATGTGCGTAAAGTTAACGAATGGCGTGTTATGCCTTTTGTAAACACAAGCCGTATGGTAGTCCATTAGTATTCAGTCCTGGCTTCTCTGCGTTGCTGCGTAGGAGAAGCCGCGTACATCGTACGTCATACATATCGATAAATCGACGTACGATCGATTCGCGATATCGATCCCGGATCGGGGAATTTTTAAAAAAAAAAATTCCAACCCAAAAAGAGATGCTTTCTTCCCAACTTCGAAACAAACTGACGTCTTGGTTTCAAGTCGTACGCAACGTCTATAAGTACGAGTGAAACCTAAAGGCGACATCATCCGATGACTCGGATTTATGCTATTCGCAATTGTAGATATATATAGCTACTCATTTCGCTATCGCATCTCCTGTTACTCCGCATGGCACGGACGTCGTTCTCGTTGCATGATCACGTCGGGACGCCAGAGCGTGCTACGGTGGTAGGGCCTACTGGCAGTGCGTACTGGCGAACCTTTTACAAAAGACAGGAAGTCTCCTCCGTATTCATATTATCTGTATGCCAGTTACGTAAAGTCTCTGCGGTAACGACCGTAACAAGTGGAACGTTTTCTCCAGCAGACAATAATGCAGCTTGGATGAGTACTGGCTATGGACATCCGTCACACGACCGATTGTGCTTTACGCGAAAATATTTCAGCTGCAAAGATCAACTGGTTTGACTGATTCGATTGGACAGCTGAGAAAATCCTATTGTTTCTGCGCGTCCAATTTTATTATACGCAACTCTCTTTCTCTGTCTGGAATTTTCTGGGGAGACTACGTCGGTACGTTTATCTGTGAAGTAATTGTAGTTCTTTTCTGAGACTCCGGAATAACGTGAAAATTCAAAAGGGTTAGTTTCAAAAGGTGAAGCTTAAATTGTTGTACTTTAAAGATAACAATGGCAAGGCGACTGGATAGTGTAAGAACGGGAACACGTTGCTAAGGTAACTTGGTCCTCGTGTAGGCGTTGCTGCCTTTCCTGCCGTTCCTCGTGTCAGTCTTGATAGCAACGTAGCAACCTGCCGCCAAACAATGGCAAACTAGTACCAACGTAACGTACTCTATCCGTGAGTTCGTGTCCGACGGTGTCGTTGGCTTTAGCGTTGGCGACCGTGTATCGCGGCGACTTACGCCCCCGTGTGAATGCGAATGGAATGTGACTCGTGTTATCGTATAGAGCAAATGCTAGAAGTTAGTAGCGAGTAGCTAGTAGCCGCTGGTAACCCAAGAGGCCTACTTTCATGAACACGAGCCATAAAGCCACGAATCGATTCGTCGACGCGAAGCCTCGCGATCATCCATCTTCCGTATATATAACGTGGTTCGGGTGATTCACCGCCACTTCCGAATTTCCTACTTCTTTTCATAGTTACCTTGATGGACGAGGTACGTAGGTGGATAGTATTGATAAAAACCGACGGAGAGTCAATGAAATGGTAGAAATACAATCGACTGTAGAAAAAAGTAAAAGCGAACAATTTGAAAAACTCGAGGGCAGTTTGTACCCGTCGGAGGAATGTATTGCGTCGAGTTTCATCAGCGCCACGTTGAAAAGCGGAAGGATGTGGCACTACGCTTGGCTGAAGTTGGTCAACCGTATACGGTTAGTTGAGTGCACTATCAATTGCGACTGACAATTACAGAGAATTCGAGGCTGCGAGAGCAAACGGGGGCATTGATTAATTTGTTTTAAACTTATCAAATTTATTATATAAATGATTCCACGTAGGAATGTCACTGCAAGAACGAAAACATCCCTTGCCATAATCATATCGATTACAGTTTGACAATGAACGATGCCGAATTTCTGTTAAGAGGTTAACGAGGTCTGAATTATTTTTCAAGATGCAGGATCCATCCTCTATTCATCGTGCTGCGTTCAATTATTGGAAAGTGTATACGATACGTAGACATGCTTCAAGGCCCAACCTGTGTAAGAATGGGATGGCGGCATCTGGGCACTGGCAAGGAGACTATTTGAATTGGCGTCGACCCGAGGAAGCTGCCGATGAGTCATCGCGACGCTGCTCAACGTTTGCGTGGGAAGTGGAGAAGAAGTGGTGGAGCAGGGAACTAGGGAAGGACGGTCAGGTGCAGAAGCAACCAACCTGAACGGCTAAACTTATTTAGCTGCAGGTAGAGGAGCACTGTAAAGAATGATAAATAGTGAATTTCTCAGCAGCGCTCGATAAAGGACATTGCCCTGAGCCTAGGAAAATACTTGGAGTATAAATATTTATTTCAATGTTAATATATCTTGATTCTTTCTCTCGGGCATCGCCATGTCTATTTACTGTACAGGTAACGCACAAAATTCAATGATTCACTGGATACATTCTATTAATCAGAGAACGTGTCTAATCGAGGCATTCCTGCCGTGTTTTATCTCAGGAAAAATTATAACCAAAGGAATGAGTAGACGGAGCAACGTTAAAATACATTGAAAGACGTTCATGAGCTCTCATGACACTTATTGTCAGTCAGAGGCAGCTGCTCAAACACAGGAGTCACGGTTCGAAGATTTTCTTATATTCAGCTCTGAGACTTTTTTTTCTACTTTTGGAGGATACTGGTGTAGAAGCAAAGCTTAGAGTATCCAAGTCTAATGGCAGACGACTGTCATGTAACTAGACTTCCAGACAGGTAGGATAATAAGAGATGAATACGTCTGTAGAATGTCAACAACTACCAATACATAGATATTATTGGCTTTTAACCTGAACATTGTCAATTGCCGTTCGATGCTTCGATTTACTCAACTGAATAATCTCTTAGAAACTTTTAATGTACGCCGCGATCATTAAAGACGCGCCTTTGTTATTTTCGATTAGCTCTTTAATCGAAATCGAGCGGACACCGAAAAGCACTTAGAAATTTCAACAATTTCCATCCGATTTTTCCAAAGTGAATTTGCTACCCCTAGATACTTTTTTTTGTAATGATCCTTCGCCAAGTGACACCCCTAACATAAACCATTTTGATTCCGACAGCTCTTTTCTTTTGTACCTGGTGGCGAGGGTAGGTCTCGTAGCGACAGGTATCTTGCCAAGGGTAATATTTATCCGTTCTTTAAGGCTCCCGTTCGTACCTGCTCTCAGGAAAGAGTCAGAACAAGAGAAATATTACAAAGGTCCCTCGCGTTGGGAGAGAGGGAAGAAAAGAAAGGAAGACACGTCCCTACGGATGCAGCATGTTAACGCGGAGACATAGACGCAACGATTAGGTTTCACGACTTTTCAGCTTTTCTCAAAATAATGTAACCTGAACCAAGCTATGGATTTTTATATGTACAGTGGAGACTGGATGAACATGTATATTTTTTTCTGAGAAAATTTCACGCGTCATATGTAAATACGTCGAATATTATTTATATTTAACTGGGATCCGTACTAATCTAAAATCGAATATTGATCGATGATCGATCTTTTTCTATCGACGAGCTTACGTACCTTGGCAGTCCTTCACGCAGGTTTCAGGCTGATGATTGTGACTGGCAGGATCGCAGACAGCCGCGCAGGGTCTGCACTGGCTGTCGTAAGGACTGCAGTACTCCGTAGTGGAACAACGTTGCTGTCCACATTTCGTCCCGTTTGGGTCGAGCGTTGCATTTGCCAGAAAGCAGCTTAACGATTCGAAAGCTATGAAAATGCAAAACACGCCGCGCAGCGACGTCATTTCGCATCACCTTTCGATTCCACTGATATTGATTATTAAGATCACGGTGGAAGAAGAATCTTCGTTTATTAATATCCTTATAACTGTCTATCTTTCACAAGGCACGCAAATCAGTCCGTCAGTCGCGAATATCAGAGTAACGAAAGACACGAGCAAACGCTCCATATCATTCTTTCGTTTCTCTTGGTTGTCGAAAGTGTATTTGAAAATTATAAGAAATCACAAGAATTCGCGAATCCCGTTAAGTCGAAATGAAAATTTCACCGATTAGCAAACACGAAAGTTGGAATTGTTGGTATAGTCTAACTGTACTCAAAGGGCACGTTTCGTGGAGGGTCCATGTTCTGCAACCCCCACCTGTAACAACAAATATAAAGACACGCTGTTATAGAAGACGAAGAAAAAATTTTAAAGAATACATAAATATACACAATATATATTTTTATTTTCTTTGACTTTCAAACAAACATTTTAAAGGTTTTCCCTACGAAGGGTGTCATCATCAGTAAACAATATAAGATATCGATTAACGAGTAGACTGATATATAGTATATTCATACGCATGTACAACATTGCAGGTTGCTTTCGAGTTCAGCAGGTCGTTACTTCCCCTGGAATTTCACTAAGGCTACAAAACCCTATAAACATAGTCACCTGGCACAGCACCTACACAGCTAGTAAAATGGCTTCACCTCACGCGAGGCCTACGTTAGCCGTAGCTCGTCAAAGAAATAGAAGGGAAAAAGATAAGAAATTCTGTAAGCTCCTTGCTTTTCCACCAAGCGTGTGCATCCTTCGAAGAAATGCTCTGTTCTTGTGGGTCCAAAGGCCAGGTTGACAGATTGTCGTAATATCTATTTCGATACCGTGGAGTTTCTGTTGACCGTCAACCAAGGAATTATTGAATTATCGGAAACAAGCGTAACAAATTGGAATAGCAAGAAGGAAGAAGTAGCTTTCTACGTATAAGCCAGTAATATTACGAAGGTTAGTAAACGTGTAGCAGTACGATGACTCATAGTCCATGTCAACGTTGTATTAACTACTTTTATAAAAATGAAATTTAACAAACTATATTGGACCCGAAAAATAGACCTAAATATTATTTACATTTACGAGCGAAAGTTTTTTAACATCCATCCATCCTTTTAAAATTAACAATAAAATTAATTAATTAAGACACAAATACCGCAGATATTATTAATGTTGTGATGTTAGCCTTGAGGCACACCGAGTCTCGACCGACTCTCTGAGTTGATCAAGAGACTCGGTAGAGTCTCGCGCCAAGTAAGTATAGCGTAGCGGCGGCGAGACTATGCCAGAGTGAATATACA
>JARQST010000578.1:0-20694 GCA_030142225.1 Pachycephus smyrnensis
GGGATCCGGGATTCTTTTGTCGACTTTCGAAACGAGCCTTCCGCTCGCGGTATCCTCCGGGATACCTGGCGCCCAACTAAATTTTTGCTGCGGTTACGAATTAGACGAAGGTCGCCACGAGTGACTCACTTTTGCGACAGTTCAAAATTCGAGTTAGTATCGCGTTAAGAAAAATCGAAGTAACGTCGCAGTATATATAACGCTCGTTCCGTTAAAGTCGGCTCGATTCGACTAAAAGGACGAGAGAAATATAGTCAACGCGTCACTGCTATATTCGCTCGGCATCAGTTTTCACTTCTGTCGTGTGGTCTTATTTATTTATTAACGAATTTCGTTCTACTAGGGCTTAATCGATGCGTAATCGTTTGTTAGTCACAAATAATCTAATTATTGCCATTGTTGGTTCGCAGTTTGGCAACAAAATCCAAAAAACATTTTCCGCAATCTTGATAGGGAGAACGCAGCCGACGGCGTACAGTTAGCCGGAGCAAGCATCGCGCAAAATCTTGGTTGAAGCCATTCTACAATGACTACGTTTACACGACGATCTTGAACTGGTTTAGTTACTACTGATCTAAAGGAATCGATCAATCCCGAATATTCCTTAGAAGTAGAAATGTTTGTGATTTGTCAATTCCATTAGATCAGTAATAACTGAACCGGTTTAACCCTTTGAAGCATGGTGGTAACCCACGTTACCACCTCGACTTCTTTAAATTTTGGCTATTTAATTTCTAGTTAACGCATTTAGGTCGGTTTTTTCAGGTATCTTAGCAATAAAAGAACAAAAGAAGTTGAGTAATCATAAATATTTATTGTAAAAGTTTTATAAATAAACAAATAAGAGAAACAGCGATTTTTTCCGGGAACATTCATTATTGACAAAGTTTTTTAAGATTATTTCTTAAAATTTTGTACAAAAGTGTTTTTGGGGTCGCTGATTACGAATTCGCGGTCAGATTCCCAAAGTTCAAGATGGCGGATCCAATATGGAGGACCAAAATGCAAAAACTTTCTGGATTCGGATAAAATTTGGTACTCGGGGGTTTTTGGGATCGCTGATTACAAATCTGAACAAAAAATTCAGAAATTCAATATGGCGGATCCAATATGGCGGACTTAAAATCGAAAAACGATGTAAATCTCACGAAAATGTATATCTGGGGGTTCTCGAGGTCGCTGATTACGAATATGTGGTAAACATTCCATACCTTTTACAAATTAGAGCAAAAATCACAAAAAACAAAAAATGGAGCTAGAACTCGTCACGTCCTCGTCGTTAGCTCTGGGTAGTGCCAAGAATGAGTGAATTTTCAAATTATCAAATTTCATTTGCACGTGCACACAGTGTCTTATGAGTTAGAGGCAGTGTAGATTACATCATGTTGTTATAATTTTATAAAAATGGTTTCGTGGAATATCTGGTATAAAGTGTTATGGCTATTGTGAAGCAGTATCGTGTATCAAGTATAAGTGGCTCATTTCATTAACATTTCAGGTGATATTGAGCTTTAAATACTAGTACACCGATCCCTCCCTTCTTCCATACAGAAAGAGACAATATTTTTTGAAGATATTTTAAATGTTTCTTCAAGAATGAACTTACGATCAATCCAGACAAGTAAAATAGGATAATATGTTACAGCGCAACAAATATTTTAGTTTCCCTATAAAGAAGATTTAACGACCCATTAACTTTTCTAGTTTCAAAATGTTTCCCTTTGCTTTATCATTCCTAGCTATGAATATAGGTATACGAGCAATCTGCAGTGTCAATATTGCATTTGCTTAATCACAAGTTTCAACAGTACATTTGCTGAATAAATATAGAACAACGTCCAGAAAAAGCCGTCAATACAATAATCATAGTAAGAAAGTAGATGAGCATCTATCATATCTTTATCGCTATAAAGTATTGTGCGAGGTATCCAAATAAGTAAGCAAATGTAGTAATTTTTCAGATGGTTCGTGACACTAATTGTTAAATCTTCAGTCGGCTGGTAGAAGAAATTTCTAAATTGACGTTATTCCACTGTTTTTCAGATATAAGCTTATCACGATTAATCCAAGGATAAGTAACAAAAAATAGTACTTACATTGTGTATCAAGGAGGCAAACTCGGTCCTTTAACGCCGAGTGTAAATTTGCAATATGAGTCGTAGGCAAGCGTGTGCACGAGCCGAAGACAAATATTGCAAATACGTGAGGCGTGAAAAACCTTGCCTTCATGGTACACACGATACTTTATGCAACAAAAGTATGGTTTACAAGTTTTTTTACGAAAGAACATATTTGAAAGTAAATAATTAAAATAATTTAGAAAATGTGGGGAAGTGAGTGGGGACGTGTCCAGGGCGAAGCCCTGGTGGGGGTGCAGGGGGCGCACTTTAAGTCCTAGGACTTAAAAGTATTCTTTTTTGTACTGTCAGTCACTCCCCACCACTGACTTACTTTCACCGTCGCAGAAACGGCTGTTTTGGGGACGGAATACAAGCATGAAAAAACGCGTAAAACATGCTTGCGTTGTATAATAGTACTTTTATCAACAATACGAGTTTCATGTTCTCCGTAGAGAAAAGACAACGATAAAGTTATTCTCCGTCAGCATTTAGCCTTACGTTTTAGTCAAAGTCAACGTGAGCAATGACATTTTGCCAATGATGTTTAGTGGTAACCATTGGATCCCATTCAATTACCATTAATTACTATTGGTTATCTTTAGCAAAATGTCACTGCTAATAGTAAATTTTGCTACGGGATTTCTTAATTATAAGTTTGAAAGTTTCGTGTATCTGTAGAATTGTATTCTTATACGTCAGTATTATTTTTCATATTTCAAAAGTCACTAGCATCGTTTTGCTAAACAAATAAGTGGATTCTATATCTAATTCGTATACATTTAGAGAACATAAAGAGTATCCTTGGAAGTTTAATCGCTATGCAATATATTCCTCTGAAGAGAATCCTCATAACCACGCGAGATGGAAGTAACTATGAAGTGAGACGCCTTATACTTGGACTTCAGCGAATTTCGTGAGATGTGGCCAGTGCCGGACAACAGTACCGAGAGCAGAAGACCTTTGCGTGACGTCACGCACAACTATTAGTGCATAGGCACTCCTGATTGGGTAGCCCCTACGTTTGACACACTGATAGGACTAGCTGCGACTTCCGTTTCAGAGGGATATACATCCTTTGCAAGACGACGCATTGCAGTACTCATAATATTGCACTAACGTCTTTTAAAAAATAAAACGTTTAATTAATGACACCTTTTTCCTATTATTCTTAAGGTTCCTAGGGTATATTATTAAATTGCATAGTAGATAATTAGATAATAAGTCCTTTCAAGTGACATTTTATCTCTTTATTCAATTAAAGCTTAAATTTCTTTTAACTGCCAACCGACCAAGATTTCCATTGAATCAGAACTCCTTATAAAATGATAAATATTATAATTTATAATTATTTATTATTTAAGTATGGTTATTGAAATATAAATATTAAGAAATATATTTATTACAGGAGAGCTACAAGAATATGGAATTTGTGTTGTATGATTATGACTGATTCTTTGAATAAAGTATTTGGATTAACCCTTGAGTCATTATAAGTCATTAGTAACTTTTCAGTACAAATGTTTTCTAACAGAATTTATAATATAGCTTTATTTTATCATTAAACTCATATAATAATGAGTTGCATTTGATAGATACATGTATAAAAAATTATGTCCACTACAGAGATGTAGCATCATTTAAGGAATGTAAAATTTTGAGTGCTACCATTTTTCAGGTAGTATGAGGAATAGATTCATAAACGAAGAAGAAGACATCGGAATCTCAAACATGGCTACGTTGACAACAGTTAAAGATACTACATGGACCGAAGTTTTCATAGCTTCAGATTAAACTAGATTAATAGTAATCTCTAACAGAATTTTATAATATAGGTTTGCCTTATCAGTTCATTCCTGATAATGAGTTGCATTCGTTAGATACATGTATCAAAGGTCATGGTCACTACAGAGAAGCAGCAGTATTTAAGAAATGCAAAATGATGAATGCTTTAATTTTCGAGGTGATCTGCAGAATAAATCCATAAACGAAGAGGAAGAAGATACTTATCTTGGAATCTCAAACGTGGCTACATCGGCAAGAGAGAATACATGGATTGCAATTTTTCGCACCCTTGTAATAAACTAGATTACTGGGAACATATGGCAAATAAATAAATGTATAGAACTAAGCTTTTGTTTATATATTTTATTTAGTAAGCTATGTTACTGCTTCTTTATAGATTTTCATAATTCCTTTATTGTTCGTCGGATTAATTGAAGGAGTGGATTAATTAATGTCTTATTAGAACAAGAAAAATGGCGAACTTCACAGAAGTAATGCCAAACAACACTAACGAATGACAATTGGTCATTAAGTACCACGTCGTGTAATGTAATTCGCCCCTAACGTGACGTAATTTCGTTATTTTTCTTAATTGCTTCTTCATTTAATATATTTACCGATTGAACAGTATTTCTGTTATTGTATTTAATTCTTCCAAATGAATTGCACTCTTCACTGAAGACTACACTTTTGTCTCAAATTTGGACATATGTTTATGCATTTTGAAGGAAAATATGCTTATGCGTTAATTAAATTTATATACTGCTCAACATTATCTCCAGCACAATAAACAGGGAGTCCCAAAACTATTTTCCTTTCGGAAAGTGGACGATGGGTGGAGGTGCCCCAAATACCTTCCCGCAAACCGTTTTCCAAAATTCGCAATAGTTTTTAAACGGGAAGCATTTAAGATGCACCAATCAGAATGAAGGATTTCCGCAGTTCATGGTTGCGTGGTGGGAGGTAGTGTAGCAGCTTCCGTGAGCCACGACTATACTTCCTACCACGCAGCCATAAACCGCGGAAATCCTTCATTCCGATTGGTGCATCTTAAGGGCTTACATCTAGTTGAAATTTTTGAAAAAATCGATTTTTCGTTTTCGACGGATTCTTATAATATAACCGATCAAGAATATTCTCTGTATGGTCCGGGTATCGATGATTCCATTTAGAGGTAATAAATTACATTTTATCTACGTATATACCCGACCCGAAACTTTAAACGCGTTTTTCTCGGAATGACTTTTTCAGAATCGGTGACCACAATATCTCAAAAACGACAAGACCGATCTACTTGAAATTTTGCATACATTTTTTGTATATCAAAAGGTAATCCTTAATCGAAGGATTTTTTTATGCATACTTTTTTTTATATCAAGGAAAATGTAGTGTTTTTTTCACCGAAATTTTGACGATCACTTTCGATCGGTGACCATTTTTTCAAAAATCATTATTTTATTGAATCCTTCGATTAAAGACTAGATAATACGATAGAAAAACTAAATCTATTTGGTTTTTTGAATTCAGATGATTTGTTTCCAAGCAGCAGTAGTCACCGCGAAGGACCATTATTAAACGGTGGTCTGCGAAATTTATTGTATCTCTTACATTTACGAATACTTTTTAATAAAAAAATTGTAACACATACTTCAAATCATACTCTTTACTGTGAAAAAAAGAAAGTTGAAAACCTGCAACCATTTTCCCCCCAAAAAAATTCACGAAAACACCCTTTTTTTTGGCCGCGAAATAGATGTAAGCCTTTAAATGCTTTCCGTTTAAAAACTATTGCGAATTTTGGAAAACGGATTGCGGGAGGGTACTCGGAGCACCTGCACCCATCGCCGACTTTCTGGAAGGAAAGTACTTTTGGGACACCCTGTATATATAATAATTAGCTGCTAAATACTTCAAAGATAATTTTGTGATAGTGTGAGTTTTGTTTTTATCTATGATCTTGACTGGCAATTGCCTATTTTCATTCTGTGCTTGCTGAACTACTGAGTTGCCAGTAAACTCTGTTGATTCTTCTGTTTCCTTATTGGTTAATGATGAAACATCCGTCAACAAATCTTTCTTTCATGGACCAGCGCGTTCTGTCCATGGGAACTGCGATGGTACAGAGTCTTTTAGAAACGGGGAACTTTATGAGGTGACTCCAGAGATTACAATAATTATTGTGAAGTTATAGTACTGAAAAAGTTATTAAATTCATAATTACTTTATTGAACTTACCACACCAAGAACTTTTCCATCTAATGCCAATAGTGTTCGCTGCCATAAAATTTGATGACATTGAAAATGTTTTTCA
This sequence comes from Pachycephus smyrnensis, assembly GCA_030142225.1. NCBI lineage: Eukaryota > Metazoa > Arthropoda > Insecta > Hymenoptera > Cephidae > Pachycephus > Pachycephus smyrnensis. The sequence goes on from JARQST010000578.1 coordinate 6,214, forward strand.
CAAATAGGTTGTCCTGGTTTCAGTTCTATTGTTACGTCCTATGCGTATATGACCGGATGCAGGAGCATTAGGGAGTGAGCATAGGGATTCGATCAGGGAGATCACGTAAAAGGTATTGGGTTCTTGCCTGTTTAAGGTGCCAAAGCACGCTTACTTGCGTCTATGTTCCTTGGTCGATGAATAAGATGAGGATCACAACTGGCGAGTGAAGATATTTGAACCAGTTGATTCCCTTAATTACTTAAATGACGGAGAATAGGTTGGAAATGAGGTGAAGATAATTTAGGGTTTAAAATAATAAGAAAAATATATGATTTGACTTATTATAATGAAAGTAATCAAATTTGGATACAATGAAAATGATACAACCCAAGATATAAAATAATGAAATAATTCCACCTAGATCAATCGGTACGTTCGGAAAGTAAAGAGTGTGATCATCAACTTGTTGCGATTTGGTTTACATTGTCAATGATTATAGATAGTGGATTTGAAAATAAGTCACTTACCAACAGATGAGCTGGAAGAGAGAGAGAGAGAGAGATGTTGCTTTGGAAGACGGGATTTTCTTGTTCCGGCCCTAGGATGGACACCTGCGCTAGACGGATGGTTTCGATGAAACACCAAGAAATGAGTTCTTTTCGCGTGGACGTATTGGCACTGAAGTGAAGCACTTTTCGCTCGGCCCTAGAGTAAGTTAGATCAAAACGGCCCTAGAGTATTTTGATCGGTACGACACTTTACTGGCACTTTATAATCGGCTCAAGACTCCGTAGGAATGATTGTTAGGAATAGGGTTGATCAATTACTTCCGTGCAGGAAGATTGGTAGATAACTGACGTGTAGGAAGGTTGGTCCGTGACTGGGGATGTTCGATGGCTAATTCGATATCGTTAATTTTGGAACCAGGAGGGGATTAATACATGGTTAGGTGTTCATACCATTGGACTTTGTACCTTCCTGGAATTCTGGGTGCATCACGACAGTGGCGTGATCGGGGCCCTGAGCTGCTTAGTTAGCGGATTTGGGTTGTAACTTGGGGGTGAAGTTAATTGAGGGGACCGGGGAAGGAGCCTGGAGTCGCGTGGTTTCGAAGTGCAGCGGGTGCGATGCCCTGGTTCAAACTCATTTCTAGGTATCTCATTCAGCGTTATAGTCCACCTTATTCTTATTCGCATGTTCCTTGATCTCTCTCTCTCATCCCGCTCATCCACTGGTGGGTGTTGGTGTGTGGATGTGATTCTGTGAAATGTGAGAGAGTGTGGAGTACCGTGTACGATCGTATGATATTGGTTAAATAATAAGTAACTAATTATATATGACTTATCCTAGGTAACGCATGTTGTCTAGGATCGGTTACAATCTTGGGGCCCTTGGCCTCTCTCTAGTTGGGGCACGGCAGGGTGTTGGTGGGCAAGAGGGAGCTAGGGGGGGGGGGGTGGCGTTGCGTCGGACGTAACACTATATCATAACGTCTTATTGGAGTTCTCCATAATTCTACTGCATCCAAATCTTTTGACACAGTAAAAACATGCACTTTTTCAGGATTAGAGTCATAGCCTGAAGGACATCTCGATGCGATGCATCGTGGCATAATTATATTAAGAAAAATATATCACGAAAAAATACTATATAAATTATATTTGTCGGCGCATCAGGTTAACGGCGTTGAGGCTGTAGCATTATTATTATCATTTTTTGTATTTTCTTTTTTTTTCAATGAAATTGTAAGCATGGCAGGGAGGGTGCCTTAGCGAAGCCAAGGGTTTTGGAGCAGTTTCTGCCTACATTCCAAAACAAGAGGACACTTTTGGAATCGCTGTGGTTGCTCCCTGCTACGTACTATTACAAGTGAAATAAACTGACTGCTACTTGCAACTACTGTATTTCTGTAACACCGCACTCGCAAGTCACCCTTGTTCCTGAGCGCTGGACATCGCCCCTGAGCGGGATAGATCCATGGACGAGCCTATGGATCTCCACACCACCCCTCCAACTCCGACATCAGAAGTGGGATCCTTGCGAGTGCCTTTGGAGGATTCTGGACGTCCAGGACAACACTCGGAAAGTGCAGGAACTCTCGATGATCGTTGGCAGGCGTTGTTTGAGATGCAGAACCGCAATATGATGGAGCTCATTCGCGCTTTGGGAAACCCAGCCCCTACTGGACCCGCAAAAATAACCCTGCCGGAATTCAATCCTGACGGTGAAGAGATTGACGCACGAGCATGGTGCGCTACAGCTGATCTCTGCATGAAGGAGGAGCCTCTGCAGGGAAGTGCACTAGTAATTGCCATCGGTCGAGCGCTGAAGGGTTCCGCTGCTTCCTGGTTCTCGCAAATGAATTACTCCGGAATGAATTGGTCTCAGTTTCGGGAGATTTTCCTTGCCCGTTACGACTCTGTTGAGACCCCTGCTGCTACTCTCATTCGGATCAACAACGGCAAGCCAAAGGAGGGAGAATGCTTGGCCGCGTATGCCGGCAGAATCATGAGTTCCCGTATGGCACGCTGGCAGCCCATGACTGTTGAGCAAATTGCTGTATCAACAGTCATGGCTCACTGCGTTCAAATAGAGCCCCGTTTGCAACATCTCACTTTCACGACTGAGGTGCACACGCGCAGCAGACTGCAGCAAGAGCTTATGGCATCTACGTACAGAAAGAGATCATCCGTTTCTGCCTCAACGCTGGATAAGGAACAAAAGGACGGACCAACAATGGATTCAAAGAGGCCAAAATTAAACAATTGCATAAGGTGTTTCACGTGTGGCAAGATTGGGCATAAATCCATTGACTGTCGCAATCGCCGAACCTTCGAATAGCCTCAAGCTTCATCAGTTGCGGCTGGACCAGGAGGTGCTGCGCCGGCCAAGAGATCCGTTATCTGCTTCAAGTGTGACGAGCCTGGACACATCGCTTCGCGCTGCCCGAAGTCTAGTACGAGTGAAGGGCATGGATTCGCTCCGGCAGAACGCCGTGTGGACCTGTGTACCATTAAACCCGTGTCTGCACGATTGACTTAGTCTGGTGAGAAATTTCCATTTTGCTTTGATACTGGCGCCGAGTGCTCTCTGATTAGAGAAACTTTAGTTAGCAGATTTTCACCTACTGGTCGGGTAACAACGGGTGAATTAGAAATAAGACTCGTGGATCCTAATCGTACTGTACAGCGTAGGCCATACCGTCTCGGCCCCGATGAGCGGAGGATAGTCCGTGAGAAGGTGGACAAACTTTTAGCTGCCGGTATCATAAGACCCAGCTGTTCGTCTTTCGCTAGTCCAATTCTTCTTGTTAAAAAGAAGGACGGATCAGATCGCTTGTGCGTGGACTACCGGGAACTTAATAGCAATACTGTGCCTGATAGGTACCCTTTACCTCTCATAGGGGATCAGATCCAGAGGCTTAGCGGTGCAAATTATTTTACAACGCTTGACATGACCTCTGGGTTTCACCAGATCCCTCTCCATAAAGATTCTATCGAGCGTACGGCCTTTGTAACTCCTGACGGCCAGTATGAGTATCTGTCCATGCCCTTTGGATTGCGTAATGTACCCTCCGTGTTTCAGCGTTCCATCAACAGAGCTCTTGCGGGATTGGTAAACACTTTTGCGGTTTGCTATTTAGACGACATTGTGATTCCATCACGCACTGTCGGGGAAGGTTTACAACAGTTGAGGGCGGTTTTGGAGGCCCTTGCAAATCCTGGCTTTTCGCTGAATCTTGAGAAGTGCTCTTTTCTCAAAACCAGGGTCGAGTATCTGGGTTACGAAGTTACCTCAGGCGAAATTCGACCTAATCCCCGTAAAATCGGGGCTTTAACCGAACTGCCCCCTCCCCAAACAGTCACGCAGCTTAGACAGTTCATCGGCCTCGCTTCTTATTTTCGACAGTTCATTCCGCGATTTTCCCAAATTAGCGCTTCACTCTACAGGTTGACGTCTGGAAAGGGTAAAATTGAGTGGAAACCTCGGTACGAAGAAATACGTCAAGAAGTAATCTCGCGATTAACTAGTTCTCCGGTTCTAATGATATTCGATCCTAGTTACCCTATTGAGCTGCACACGGACGCAAGTTCCGAGGGTTATGGCGCGATTCTTATGCATAAGGTAGATGGAAAGCCTCGCGTTATTGCCTACTATAGCAGGAGGACAGCAGGCGCGGAGTCGCGGTATCACTCCTACGAGCTCGAGACTCTGGCTGTGGTTAACGATATCAAACACTTTCGTCATTTCTTGCAAGGTAGGAAGTTCATGGTGGTCACTGACTGCAATTCCCTTAAGACTTCGCGCGCCAAGATAGATCTGACGCCCCGTGTGCATAGATGGTGGGCATTTCTTCAGGCGTTTGACTTCGATATCGTTTACCGTGAAGGTAAACGCATGTGTCACGCAGATTTCCTGTCGCACAATCCATTGCCAGTCCGGGGCGGTGATCGGGATTCTTACAGGGTTGTACAAAGACAAGTTAACTTGGCCGAAATATCCCCAAACTGGCTTCAGCCCGAACAAAAAAGAGATAACGAGATTCGGGATATCTTATCCAAGTTAGAAAATAACGAGCTCGACAGTGATCTCGCCAAGACCTATGAAATAAGATCTTCTATTTTGTGTCGGAAGATACAACGCAACAATCGCAACCGATGTTTGCCGATTGTACCCAGGGCTTTCCAGTGGTCGATTATTAATCACGTTCACGAGTCGGTAATGCACTTAGGTTGGGAAAAGACGTTGGAAAAGAATTACCAACATTATTGGTTCCCGAATATGACCAAATACGTCCGTAGGTTTGTTGATAACTGCATCACCTGTAAGATTTCTAAGTCCGACTCAGGCAGGGTGCAGGCTGAGCTCCACCCAATACCCAAAGTTAGTGTGCCCTGGCACACTTTACATATCGACACAACAGAAAGGCTAAGTGGCAAGAAAGACGTTAAGGAATATGTTTTCGTTATTATTGACGCTTTCACTAAGTTCGTGTTTCTCCAGCATTCCTTACGTATCGATGCCCCCAGTGCTATAGGTGCTTTGAAAAGCAGTGTCACATTGTTCGGTGCGCCGTCGCGAGTAATAGCAGACCAGGGTAGATGCTTCGCAAATACGGACTTTCGAGATTTCTGTGATTCACGTAACATCGGTCTTCATCTCATAGCCACCGGTACTAATCGCGCAAATGGCCAGGTAGAACGCGTTATGAGCACCTTAAAGGATATGCTCACATCAGTTGAGTCCGGAAAAGATAGGTCGTGGCAAGATGCATGAGGTGATGTACAGTTGGCACTTAACAGTGCAACAAGTCGTGTGACGGAAGCTAGCCCCTTAGAGTTGATGATAGGTAGAGTTGCAAGACCACTTGATTTAATGACAATTTGTGATCAGGAAGAATAGGTTGATATCTCCGAGGTCAGAGAGCGGGCGGCCCAGTCGATTGCAGCTAATGCTCAAGGGGATAAGGAGAGATTTGACAAAACCAAGGCCAGGGTTTTTAAATTTGTTATTGGTGATTTCGTGCTCATTGAGAATCAAGAGCGCAATCAAACCAAGTTAGACCACAAGTACAAGGGTCCTTTTAAAGTCATTGAATTGTTAGATGGTGATAGATACTGTTTGAAAGCTCTAAATTGTAACAAGACTTACAAGTATGCACATGACCGACTACGGCCTATGCCCGAATGTTATGTTCCCATTGAGCTTGACTCGTGTTCGGAGAAACAATTGGAGACACGGCCGGAAGGTGCTGGTGAGCAGCAAAGTGACAGTTGCAATGTACGGGAGTGAAAATCGAAACCCATTCGCCCTGCTTATTAGTCGTAAGTCGCAAAGACCCTAACCCACCTCTGTGGACGGAGACGGTGCGATGTAACGGCGGGCGATGGGTGTTGGCTGGTGGTCGAATGGACGACCAGTTGCTGCATGGGCAGCAAGAGTCATATGACCGACTTGTGAAGGCCATACGTGGCAGTGATTGTTGTACGTCCACATGGGTGGACAGGCCATGAACTGGCAATTGGTTTGAGCTATGGAGCTCAGTGTGTTGTGCTGATACTATGTTATGTTGGTTCGGCTGAAGGTGATATTGACATTCATGCAAGTTGGATTTTTGATGTGTTGTATGGTTAAAATGGAAACAGAGCTGTCCATACTAATAACCACCTTGTAGTCAGGATAGCCAAGCAAAAAAAAAAGAAAAAGGAAAGAGAGAGGGAAGAGAGAAGAAAGAGAATTGGCTGTAATTGTTTTTTTCAGATAGTGAGCAACCGGTTTAATCTTGCACACGGGGACGTGTGACCAGTCAGGAGGGCCGTGTCGGCGCATCAGGTTAACGGCGTCGAGGCTGTAGCATTATTATTATCATTTTTGTATTTTCTTTTTCTTCAATGAAATTGTAAGCATGGCAGGGAGCGGCCAAGATGCCCGCTCCCCTCCCGCCGGGGAGGGTGCCTTAGCGAAGCCAAGTGTTTTGGAGCAGTTTCTGTCTATATTCCAAAACAAGAGGACGCTTTTGGAATCGCTGTGGTTGCGCCCTGCTACGTACTATTATAAGTGAAATAAACTGACTGCTACTTGCAACTACTGTATTTTTGTAACACCGCACTTGCAAGTCACCCTTGTTCCTGAGCGCTGGACATCACCCCTGAGTAGGATAGATCCCCATGGACGAGCCTATGGATCTCCACACCACCCCTCCGACTCTGACATATTAATAAATCCCATCGATTGTGCCACTGTCGTCGATATATTATGAAGGTTATGATGCACACCAACAACAAAATAGAAAACCGTCAGCGCCACGCAGCGGCGTGCTACATCATAGACGACCGGATTACTGTAAGGAAAATAGCTCTAGTTTCAGGGGGCTGATTCCAGGACTAGTTTCATCATTGTCCGCACCAGCCTCTCTAGTCTCGCGACACACTATCCAAGACCTCGCTGTATTTTTCTATGGTACTCAACATGTACTTACCCCGGTAACTCCACTCTCGTCGAAAGCTCGAGCCTCTTCCGATCAGGAGAACCGATTTGAATTCTTTTAGTCGCGCACATACTAAATCAAGCTTCAAGCTCACTTCACTCCTCACCCTCCCGCCGCGACGCACCATAATCTACTGATTACTTTACCTTTCCCTCCCAATCCCCTTCATATTCGATCTAGCCCCTTCTTTCCGCCCGGATGAAAACAAACAATACATTCGCTTGGATATAAACAATACAGTCAAACCTCCGACGCTATTCCCATTCTCGCAAGTCTAACCACAGGTTCCATGTTTCTCTCGTTGTCCGCGCAACGGTAACGTATTTAGTGTAGTTATAGTCTCCTGAACTACCGCCCCTTTATCTCGTCTAATTGTACGGCCCTGATCAAGCATTTTGATTCGTCAGAAAAGTCACGTAACCGACAGACAGCGAGAGAATCGTCCATTGCCGAGGGTAGACAGTGTTGGAGGTTTGACTGTATTTATTTCCAAATGAATTTTGAAACAATTTTTAATCAATTATTAACACTTTGACTGCCACGCTATGTTTTTCAAAAATTGCATCAGACTATGGTTATTTAGCCATTTTGTGATATCGAAAATATACGTATACTTGACCCCTGGTGAAGTGCAAATGTCGCCCATATATAAGTGACATGGCAGTCAACGTGTTAATTAATCACGTTTTCGCGTCGACAGCAACATCCTTCTATTAATAAGGATGTCTACCTAAGTTATACAAAGACATCTCTTAACTGTCAAAGTGTTTCTTAGTAAAGTTCCGCGTGATTTACTTGAATTCACTAATGGAGAACTTTACTCCGTTCGCTCTTCCAAGTTCGCTTTTCTACGCTATACATACTTTCGAAGAAACAACTAACTCAAGAATAACGAACTCGAAATGACAAATTTAATGCACAACTCCTTGCACCGATTACGATTCTCAATCTAAAATAGTTCACATCCTCTATTTCAGGGTACATTATCATTTGAAAAGATTTTATGAGTCCTTTAAGTTACTTGGAAACTTGAAAATTGTATAGGTGAATTGATTGAAAATTACACAGATGCTCATTTGATTTTCACAAAGAGACAATGAGAATTTGAACTACGTGTAAGCATTTTGGTTTACATCACTAACCTCTTTAAGTCAAACGGAACTTCAACATTAATCGTAGTACGTATCTCGAATCTGTCAAACAGACCTTATTCATTCATGCACAGTGCCGCAGCTAATGTTACGCTGTCATTACTCGTCCATTTTTATTGCTGTTTAATGATTCATAAGAGATTAACTCGAAGCGCAAGCTTGCCGAAAGTTTTTTGCTCGAATTTGTGCTTCTTAAAAAAATGGAGGATAAGCTACAAGGTAAAAAAAATAGCATAAGTGAGAAGTTTTCTATAGCCTTGTTGTAATATCTCGGCGTAAATTCTTTTTCGAACACCAATGTTCAGTCAAGCTATATGTCGGAAACAATGAACACATTCGAACATTCTTGTGTTATTCTTTCGTTTGTGCAAAAAGGTACCCGTGAAGGTTTGGAATCGGTGGGTATGTATGAATTCATCATAATTTATTGAATATGTGGAATAGAACGCCCAAAGAACTATTACATTTCTCAACGGAATTAAAATGTTTCATGAATTTTTTGCTTGGCATTATGGAGAAGCAGCTAATCAAACTTTAGTATCCCGTGATAGTTGTATATAAGTTTGCGCGAAACTTTAGTATGTCAAATGTACAGCTATATAACGCAATTTCTGAGTTGCGGAATAGAAGATGAAGTACGGATTTACTTCAAACTTTTAATATCTTCAAAGTTACAATTTGTTTGTGATTGCTATGCACGTCAGCTACATACACTGCTACTTGCTACACTGACAAAAAAATATTGTTGGATGAAATAAATGCGTTTAGTTCACTATGATTTTCTTGTTTCAATTTACATGTTTGTTGCACGAAGAAAATGTAGTTGATATATCAAAATACAGTAGACTGGTTTTAAGAAATTATTTATTAGAATATTTAGTTAGTCCGTCTGTACCCTTAATTGTTGGAAACGAGAAACTGGTTAAATGAAATTATCTATGCTGAGAAGAGAGTTTATTCATACGTGTTGAATATATTCAAATATTGGTCTGTCATTGTCTTTGAGCTTTGAGAGTGAAGCTGTGCATGTGTGTGTGAGTGGCCCCGTTGGTGGCGCTACCATGCGCGGAGCGTTCGTGGACTCGAGTCAGTCCTGTTCTAACCGCTACCAATTAATGACGCACTGTGTAGTAGAGACTAGCATTCCGACTATCTATCTCCCATGTGTATACTTATTATAAAATAAACAAAAATACGAACTCAATATATTTTGTTGGCATTTTACATCAAATATTCATTAACTGTTACAATATTTGTTAACGGTAAAGAAATATTTGTGTTCTCATAATATAATCCTATGCTGATGGGATTTCATTCAAACAAATGATTTATTTAAACACTTTATTTCTCGTAAAACAATTAATATTTGTTATTAACCCTTACTCTGTAGTGTTGTTTTCGGCACCCTCAAACCGTACACATAGGTCAATTACGTCGGACATGTTTTTCAATGGGTAAAAGTGTTTTAAAAAATTGGAAAAAATTCATATACCTTCTTCGATCCTTTTAAATAAAGACTAGAATGATAGATTAAAAAAATAATTCGCTTAAATATATTGTTATTGCAAATATACTACACGAAATGCGTAAAATGCACTGTTATGGGGACAAAACCATAACTTTTAAACAAATGATTAAAAAAAGAATAACACTCCTGGAAATTAAAATTGAAACCTTGAACAATGATAAAAAATTATGCCATATTAATTAATTAAAGTAGATGCTTAGTTTCGCGACATGAAAGTCGTAATTTTTTAATGTACCGAAGTCGAATTTCGTAAATGAAAAATGATTTTTTGCTTTATATCAAACATTTTTATTAATAAAAATTAGTCATCATACGTATTATATAATGCATTTGGAAAACGGAAAACTATACGCCACACTTGTGGCGATACTTTGCCTCGGCTTCGCCTCGGCCTTTATATCACATACGCCAGGAAATCCAACTTTCTGGCCTTGGGTCATAATATACTATTTATAGCAGTTTATGGCAAAAGTTATTGTATTTTTCAGCTCCATTTTCCTCCGTGTAGTTGGGCCAGAATCATTTGCCATATATTAAAATATTGACGATTATAACTTTTACTAATGGAAGTAATATTTACAAATTTAGCTACTAGCTCAGTGTGTAGAATGTCACACTCCTCACTTCGACCATCCCGACAATCGCAGGTTCGAGTCCCACTCACGGCAGCACAAATAGATGTTTGTACCAATCGCGAGTTACATCCATTTTTAAAATTTTTCTAATTGTGTATGTTATCCATACAATTAGCCGTATAACCCACATAAACCACTTATATTGCTGTAATGTTTACAGAACATTTTTTTCAGTGAAGGTAACCATCGACTGCCGTGCGTAGGCTAGTATCGTTTGCCATGTCTGGCCGATGGTCGATTATCATTGGAAGACTCAAGTTATCATCCAGCATTTTTCCATTGCTGAGCCAGTAATGGGTGTCATTGTCCCGCCAATTGTAAAACCCTATGAGAAACCAAGAGAGCAAAGAAATAAGTGTTCTAAAGGCGCAAAATAGTTAAAAATTTTCGACTCGGGATACTATTGGGGTTCAGCATTAAATTATTTCAAATGATAACTACATCCAAATAGTTTGTTTGCTTTTTAATAGTAATCACTGTTGAAGTTTAATCCTTTGGGTACATTTGACGAGTGAGACTCGTCATCTGCTTACTTGGGCGAAGTTACGGTGGACGAGTCTGACTCGTGAATCCATGTAGCGAAAACTTAAATCCGTCCCATGGGCATAAAAATCTTCAAATAATTCAGTACTCAAAGGGATACGCTAATAGTAGTTAGTATTGAATTTCAGTAGTAACTACTGTCAATAATTGTTCACGCCGCCCTATGCTATTATTCTGTATATCGCGTCGGATGATGAGTGAATTCCTGACGCTACTAATTAAAGGAGGCAGGTATTTCAATTAAATAAGACTGTTGTAACTTTAACGTAAAACATAAATATATTGAAAGTTGATACAATGTAATGAGAGGAGTGTGGACGTGTTACTTGTTGGAATGTTATGAGACGACTGAAGCTTCGGTTCTGGAAAAAACCGGGAAAAGAGTCTGGATATGGAATTGGAAAACAAAGTCAAGGACTGAGGATAGGGACATATAAATTAGTGCGTGCGGGTTGTGGAATGCGGGAAAGGGGATATTGTGCACATGGGAAAGGTCTTGCGAAGGGAATATCTGGAGATCGTCGATATGTTGAGTTCTCAGAGTGGACTCTCCAAGTACTTCAAAGATGACAGGACCCTGGGAACAAGGAAGAGTGAAGAGATAGGATAGTCGCAGGAGTTCACGACAAGTGCAATGGGGTTGGACGCTTGTCTCGGGCTCTCCTGTTGTGACAGTCATGCTTGTTGACTTGATTCCCCTGCTTCTGTGTACTATTCACAGTCAATAGTAACTTCTGAATCCGAATAGTAACTATTGGGTGCTCAATAATTTTAATTTCCGTAAGGGTACCTTCTACTTTCCCTATCTTCCGCACTAGCGGATACGATGGCTACACCAGAACTGATTCCAAGATCGTTCGTTTGCACGAGGATCCCCTCCCCTAAGTAGTCGGGCTGGACTAGATCTTCTTATCAGCCACCCAGTGGCGCTGCTCCCCTTTTCTCGAGCGCCCTTGGTCCTCCGTTGTTCCTGAGGGTGGGAATCACATCCATCCTCTATAGTCCCACGGTGCACGGCACCAGGTCGACCCCAACGTATTCTGGATGGTTGGTAAGCTCCCAAGAGCGTTATGAGAGACAAGAGGGGCCCAATATCGCCTGACGGCAATTCCGAACGCAAATTAAACGGGGGTACGTCACTAGGGGCTGAACACGCTTCTTGACGACGCTCGTAGCTCAAACGCGGACGAAACCACTCGTTGACGTTTTCCCGTCGTCTCCGTTCAGCTGTTCGTTCTTTATCGTCCGTCCTTATGTACGTGGCGTGTCGCTCAAACAACATAAATCCGCGCGTATTAGATTAAATTCTGAGTCACTCGGTGCATCACCATCGCCTCTCGTGTAAGGAGTTCGCCTCGCGATAGAGTTACTGGTGTAGCCCGCGCTGATTACTTAAGCTAATGGGCGGTTGTAATCCGCCACGTTATAATTACTGCATTTTTATCGAAAAGCTATAGAATAGGACTGTCAAATTAAGTCCAGACTATAGATTGAAGGTGTCCAAAAACCGGAGTCGAAAACCTAGCATCGGTTTGAACCTATACAATCTCCATTCCTTTGTTCTTTGGGTTTGCTGACTAAAGCGTAATACCAATTTCAGCCTACGAGATCCTACAAGCAGGACTTAGAGGCTAATACTAGGTTTAACAAGAGCACATAAACAAAGATTTAGACCTGAACAGCCTAAAAAAAATTTTAAACTCCACTTTAGATCTGAAGGCCCTACAATCTCAAGAAATAGAGAGATTAGCTAAGATTCGTATGTATATAGGTATGTAGAAACGAATCTTAACCTGGAGATCCTACTGATCACTAGTTAGGGTCTCCAGGCCGAAAATACGTTACTGGCTGACTGGTAACTCCAGTTTGAGTCTAGGAGGTCCTACAGACAAAACTCGGAGGTTCAATACTGAGTTTAACAAGAGCTCGTAATACTGATTAAGACTCGTAGATTCTACAAAAATTTTAAACTCCATTTCGGTTCTTACTGTTCTACGATCCTAAGAAGTAGACAAACTTTTCAAGTTCTAACAAATGTGTTAAGTACACACCAAAACTCGATTATGTCTAATTTCATCATGTATCGAAGAAATGAATACTGTCTATTACATAGGAAGACGCAGCAGAGAGAGACTCGAGGACATTCGATGATCATTGAAGTTTAGCAGCAATGGATATATGCGATACTTGGATGGGAGGGTGACTGCTTCGAGTTTACAGGAATGGATATACGAATCACGAGAAATGTATTTTTTCTCGTTTATTTTTTAAATACAGCAATTTATGGCGCATTTTTGACGCATTAGGCATGCTAAATGGCTTCTTTAGCAATATTTCTACAGAAAACAAGTTACAAAAACGCTTACGGTATTTTCCCAATAGTGTAGTTTATTTCAATAGTTCTTCTTGAATAGTCCGTCAATTTAGTATTGATGAATATTAAATAGTTTTACATAGTTATTTTCCTAATCGTTTTATATAGTTTTTTCCGTAAGGGATTCCAATACTAAAATCACTAAGCCGTTAAGGGGACATAGTCCCCTTAAAACTTAGAAAAATCGAAATTTTTTTATTGCAGTTTACTATTCTTTGAAGTGTTCTCTACCTGAAAAATGACATAATGGAATTCGTAATGATAAAAAAGTTATGAGCGTTTTTCTGACGCAAAATATTTTCGCCTTTCAGCTGCTCGTTCCCGACATTTCAATTCTAGTTCCCGCCATTTCAATTCTACTTCCCGCCAACGTTGAAATCACCCGTACCTTTTGAGCGTGCACGTGTTCTCTTCTAATCTTCCGAGCAATTTTGTAAATATATATATAGCCTGATTTTTGAAAGCGTTTGAATGATATAATCGTTGCCATCTCTTTTTCGTGATGGATTTTAGTAAAAAGTGTCCGAAAATGAGTTCTACTGATCGTAATGTGCGTACCGACAGAAAGCGTTCTGTTGGTCGTACACGTAAATGATCAAGAATGTGTAATGCAAACACATCTAAGCAGCAAGATGTTAAATTGTTGAGTGCTTCTGTTAGAAAAATGAACTTGGCAGATTATCCGGATAGTGATTTTAAAGGATAAAGCCTTTTTGATATTCTTCAAAGTGCAGTGTCGTGCAAAGTGTGCGGTGGAAAAATTACAATCCGTAAATTGGAATTACAGAGTTTGGGGGGCAAATATATAGTGACCTGTGAAAATTGTGGGGATGTGAACACTTTTTCAAATTATTGTGGGATGCGTGGTGTTTCACTATGTTTGTTTAATCTCTTTGTCAGCTAGCGTCGTAGTTCTGTGAAGACGGTATAACAGTCTAGAGGCGTGCATTGGCTGGTGACCTGCCAAATGTTTAGAATAGATGTAAGGCTAGCTTATTAAAATGTTTAAAATAGATATAAGGCTGGCTTATTAGAATAGAGATAAGAGCAGAATTAGCTGTAACCTATACCACCACACGGGATGGCTCTCCAGCTCGTGTGTGTTAGGCGGGTTCGAGCTGAAATCGACTGTTAGGAGTTAGGAAAGATAATAGTCGGAGCAAAAGAAATGAAAATGAGATTTTGCTTAACAAATTAAAAAAAAAAAGAATATATTGTCCTCGAATGGTGTACAGTGATGTTTAGTGAGGTCCAGCCTAAGCGATGCTGGGTGTTAGTGA
>JARQST010000578.1:26102-37549 GCA_030142225.1 Pachycephus smyrnensis
TTCCGTAAAATAGCACTCTCTGCAATCTAGCGCTTCCAAACCCCCGAGTGCGCTATCTTACAGAGAGTTCACTGTACCCAAAAGGAACAATTGAGAATAATTGCAAAATACCAAAATAAGCACTGGGTGAGACATGGTAATTATTTTGTTCAGAAATCTGATGGCTAAACAATTGGAATTATAAGACAACTCAATAGGATTAGATTTTAATTGAAGATCGATAAAATTGATCTTGAAATAACGTTATCTTCGTAGGGTATCAAATAGAATAGAAATCGAATTGAGGATTCACCTTGCAAATAAAAGATTAAGAAATTGTAAGAGGTTTTAGGAATTGAATGAGTACGGATCACAATAAAATTAACATAATATTTGAAATTAAAAATAAAATCAAAAGCAACTTACGTTTATTGAGAGAGTTCTCAATAAGGTGTACAAGATTCACCAGTTTAGATTTCGAACTCTGAACCAGCGACAAAAGACTTGGAATGGACTTAGAATCTGGACTTGTACTCGGGATTCGAATTTAGATTTTGAATTTAGATCTTTATTCGGATAAAGTGTTGCTATATCTTCTGATTGAACCCTATGACTTCTGATAAGTAACTTGGAATGAAGGGTTGCTGTGTCTTCTGACTGATCCCTATGACTTCTCATCCGTAACTGATCAATGTCTCTCAAATTTTTGGTCCTATCGCATGGATGCTTACCTACGTGTCTTTTGTCGCTAGTTCTAAGATATGATGCAACAAAATATGTAAGCTGGGATGTCCTGTCAGTGAGGTGCGAATGATGGTGTCAAAGACAATACGTCATCGAAGGCGAATTATTATAAAGATTCTATGTAGATTGATAAATCTGTCAATATACGTCACGGCGAATGAAATACCAAAGGAAGACGGTTAACTATGAGTAAAGGTTCTTATTCGGACGTAACAGTAGTTTTCGCCCTTCGAAGCATAGCGACATCCCTGGATGTCACCTTTTTCAACCCGGTTTATAATTTTTACATATTTTTTAATGCATTGTAGTGGCTCAAAGCATCTATTAAGGATCCTAAGACATCAATTAATATTATTAAAAAATCGATTACATGATTTTTATTTTGATGTAGTGGATTTTATAAATAAGAAAATTTAGAAAATGTAGCAGTTTTACAGAAGAAATGTAATTCTAACAAGGCGGTTTTTTGGGTCACTGTTTATAAATTTGTGGTCAAATTTGAAAAATTCAAAATGGCGGATCAAATATGGCCAATCGAAATTGCAAAAATTAGACTAATTTACATGACCCCCCATTTACATTGGGGGTTTATCAAGAGACTCGGTAGAGTCTCGCGCCTAGTACGTATAGCGTAGCGGCGGAGAGACGACGAGAGTTTATAATATATACAGCAGTACACTCACTGGAGGGACGATTTCAAAAAAGAAAAGTTGTTTTCTCAAAATTAGTGCACGTTTAGCAAAATCCAACGCATCATTTCTATTCTAGGGACAAATTTCTTTGATTTAAGTCAAAGATCAAGTAAATCGGTCCACTCGTTCATGAGATATCTGTAAAAGAAGTTTTCAACTGCTCAGTTTCATTTCACTCGGTTTTCGCTCCGCTCATATACACAACACAATCAAACGCATTTTGTCTGTCAAGCTACCGTTCACACCGAATTTTCAGCTAGCATAAGGCTGCCTTCACAACAGTATAGAATTATTAGCCTTTAGCCCGCACAACGAACAGAATCGACATTCGTGTGCACCATGGGTGCATATGTGTATGTGCGTGTGTATGTCCCCTGTCCGTCGACGTAGTTCCCCGTATTTTAGGTCTCGGACGTGGAAGTCCAGGGTGACTCGCTGCTCCTCCCCGTAGTTTCTTGTGTCTAGGTGTCGGAGGTGGAAGTTTGGGGCGTACAGGTATTCCTCTCCGTAGTTTCTTGTCTCTAGGTAACGGACATGGAAGTCCAGGGCGTTCACGTGTTCCTCTCCATAGTTTCTTGTGTCTGGATGTCGGACGTGGAGGTCCAGGGTGTCTTAGTGTTCCTTGCCAACTGAACTCAACTCTTCAATTAAATAGGCTCTACAAATTTGTAGTGGACTAAAATCGTAGTACGATTGTGCCATTGGCCTAATTTAAACCAAGCAGTTGATATGCGTAGTAAATCTTTATATTCGTATCAAATACCTGTCTATATCGTAATTTTCCAACTATTTGATATGAATATAGTGTTTCAGTATGCGTATGAAAGTATACGGTGTAAATTAGGCCAATGGACCGTTGGAAAACTTTCTGTTAGAACCAGCCAGTAGTCTGTCGGAAACTTTTTGAAACAAACGATGGAAAAAAATTTTATAACTGCAATGTGCCATAATTTTATAGCACGACATGAGATTAGTGACCCAAGGACCCGATCCGGAAGTTCATCCGAGCCATTTTGGCGTACGAATCTTCAGTTCCTGCCAATCATCTCGCGGATAAGAGGACTGTGATTGGTTAAAACTAAAAATTCGTATGCGAAAGTTAGGTCTTATGAACTCTATAATCGGGCCGAGGGGCCCTTCGTACGCCAAAATATTTTGCACGAACCCGAGAACTAGAGCCCAGGGACCCCATCCACGAATCTTGTTATAATTTATAACACTCTAAAATTATAGCATGGTTGTACCATTAGTTCTTGAGAATCCTTTCCGACATATTATTGGCTGCTCTAAGAGAGTTTTCAAAATGACCAATGGTACAACTATGCTACTATTTTAGCGTGCTACATATTTATAGAATTATTGCATGGTTGTAACTTTGGCTGCTCAATGGACTGTCTCTTAGAGCTGTTTTCACTACTGGCTGGCTCTAAGAGAAAGGTTTCTGAGCTTTCGCTAGAAAAACGTAGTGAAATACCGGCAAAAACATCTCTGATGTAAAAAAGGGCGCCAAGTGCGTATAGCGGTTTCAGGTACTTCGCTTATAAAAAGTTTTGAAATCAACATTTGGTGCCAAGTTTGATTCCATGAAAGATGTACCACCTTGTACCATAACTATATTAAATGGTTATTTGTTGGTGTAAATATACTTTATTGAAGTCTGATGCAATACATAAGATTTAACGTATTAATGACTTATTGTACAATTATTGTTATCGGTGAACAATTTCTTTTCGAGTACTACTTGGCGGGGCCGTGCCGAAAATTTTCCAAATTTACTTTCACACTGGTAACAAAGTTATAATATACTTATCATTTAAAAAGATATATTTGTTGAGGATGAATATGGAATTATATGATGATATTTAATTATAATTACGTAAACGATAATCCTGATACATATCTAATGCTGATAATACATGAGCTGTGTCGATTGCCATCAAAAGACTCACAAATAGAATAAGACATTCCGGAATATTTTATAAGTGCGTGTCTACAAATTGTTTAATCAAAAATGGTGCACTATTAAATAAATGCAACGTACTGTATAAAATATTTGGACTATGTCATAAAGGTGTCCTACTACTCTTGCGAATTCAAAATACAATGCAATGCCATGTACGTTTATCTATCTTAATCTTCCATTTAATGCCGTTGTTCATTGAATGTCTTGAGGCACGGCCCCGCCAAGTAGTACTCGAAAAGAAATTGTTCACTGATAACAATAATTGTACAATAAGTCATTAATACGTTAAATCTTATGTATTGCATCAGTCTTCAATGACGTATATTACACTAACAAATAACTATTTAATATAGTTATGGTACCAGGTGGTACATCTTTCATGGAATCAAACTTGGCACTAAATGTTGATTTCAAAACTTTTTAGAAGCGAAGTACCTGAAACCGCTATACGCACTTGGCGCCCTTTTTTTACATCAGAGATGTTTTTGCCGGTATTGGGTATAGATTGGGAATGCCTGATGAAAAGACAGCCTTGCTCGATATCGCCCTTATCAGAGTCGCGGATATGTTTTGCATTATGCATAATAATACGAGAAAAATGAATTTTACTAAATTATTAAATAATTTGTTTTAATAATATGACAAAACATATATGTATAAGATTATCGAATCATTACTAATAATTATATAAGTTCTTCTACACCTTATATAATAATTTTCAACATTTTTCCCGAAATTCTGAATAGCCGAATAGGTATGGTCGCAGTCTACAAACTTCATAATACCAGGTTCGAACCCCGCCTTCAACGTCGAAAATTTAATTTTTCTAGGATTTAATGTGTACTATTTGATCGAGTTAATCCGTTATAAGTTCAATGTAAATGCAGTTAAATTAGTAAAAATATTTTTTAAATAATTTTGATTAACAAACGGTGTGAAAAGGATTGGTTCAGGGCTATGTAAGGTAATATTCATGAGGCCTCGATCGGCACCTGATCAGGTCTTGTTTTGCCACAAGATCAGGGCTATATTATGTCACCTTATCAGGGCCATACGTGCAATAGCGTTACACCCCGGATATGGGTCAAATTAATTAGCCTGATGTGGGCCGGATTTTATTTTATGGAATGCCTGATATGGGCCACATTTTAGCCTGATTAAATTTCCGCTCGGGTTGATATTATTGAGCTATAAGATATTGACACAAAGAAAATTAATTCATGTTTGTTTGTAAAGTACTTTTGAAATTTTGTATTCACCCGTCCATTGAAATAATTGGTTTAAAGGCGTGCGAAGGGTAAATCAATTTTTATAATATTTCAATTATTCGGGTATGCAGTTCGTTTGAATTAACTTTTTTATATTTTAAAACATTTTATGTTGGGGTGCCTACTTTAAGCGTAACTTGGGCCTAATTTGGACTAAGCTTATCACCCAAAATAATTTTATGTAGGCTTGCCCAATCGTAGCGTAACTTCAGCCTAGTTTCGACTTAATTTATTACCCAAGATACCGTAGTAGAAATTGACCTAGTTTTTCCCTGATTTTGTACTCGTATAGAAATTTGGCAGGGCACACCCGAATTCAGGAAAGGCCCTAACCAGAAATTGACATGGTTTTCCTGTTGTATGGCTTACAATTATGGGCTAAGCCAGTTTTCAACTATTATGCCGATACTACAAACTAGGTATTCCCTTTCAGGCCCATCATAGTAAGCCTAACCAAGACTCTATCAGAGTCACGATTGTGTCGTCGAAAGTGTGTCCGTTAGATGGCAGGATGTGAAATAATCAACCCGCAACTAAAGAGCATCTTTCAAATGTATACATCAAAGTAATACTTTTAGATAGTACACTTTAATACAAGTGTGTTAGTGCAACGTAACAGTTACACTAAGTTTTCTGAACAGCTTGAGTCTAATTAGGACATCTCTGACAGTTGTTGATTATGATATGGGGTATAAATGTGTAACTCGCAAATGTAAACTTTAAGAAAAATATATACATAGTATAGTTGCTTAAATATAGCCCAACTTGGACCTTGGTTAGTCGTAGTTTAACATCCAGAAGAGTTTCATTTATATTACTTACTTGATATTCTTGTATTTTAATTTTTATTATAGGTATGTTAGTTACATTTTTAACCTGCTAGGTATACGGGATAGATTCATATAGAACCAACATTGATCCAGATTAAATTTCCAATATTGACCCAAGTTTGGAAGGGAATGTGGGCCCCAGAAAAATAGCGGGCCAAATCAATATTAGGCCAAGTTGGCAGCCTAACTTGGGCCCAGATACAAATATGGCAAATAAACTTGGCCTCGAGTAATGCCCGAAAAAATTTCTAGACGGGATGCGCACTGTTCAATTGGATATATATTTTATCAGTGAAGTGAGTGTTATTCCTTTCTCTTTTTTTAGAGCTAACGTTTTTTACGCCGATACTCTACTTCTGTATCCATATAAATATATCTTATTTTTCCCTAGTTAGGTTAGGTTCCTAATATGGAAGCTTTATTGGTTCTTTAAAGGACGGTCACGCTTTCTTAATTAGGGCTCTTGACTGTGCCTGAACTACTTAATTTGGCACCATATGGAATTTATGTAAATGCCCTAAACAATTCCCCATTTATGTAATTACTGGCATGAGTGATGAGGAAGAAAGCACAGCAGAAAACGACAAATTAAAATCAACAGAAATAATAATATAACCTAACCCTCGATTTGCACGGTACTCGAATTGCACGAATTTGGTTTTGCACGGTCAAAAAATGCCAAATTTTCACTTTAACACAGTTTAAAAGTACATCTAACCCTCCATTTGCAGATGACAGTTATGCAAATCTTTAATTTTCTCATTGGGTCTGTTACGTAATGTATGGGTCGATCCGAGAAGATTGATAATTGTACTTGTGTGGCAGTACATTGTGGTAGTGGCATCCCTCTTTAAACTCTTTATTTTACGAGAACCAAAATAACAAACGGCACGTGATGTATCGGGTCCGCCATCTTGAATTTTTCTAGCAGGGATCGCACTGAGCGCGCGAGGGCCTTATTATTATCAGTCGCCGCGAGAGGCGCTCACAGGACGCTTGCTTATCGCGACATAATTTCATCTATCGTTCGTGTATTAATTTCCATTCATTTTGTATACAATGTATCGACCTGATAAATAGAGTTTAAATCTGTTAGACATATCATGGTTTTTCAATTATGGACTGGCATGTTTGTATATATCTACAATTATTAATACTGAAGAGTCAAATAATGTTTCGATATTTCTATCTATTTAGTTAATTTCTCTGCATTGATTTCATATATCATATATCTTTATTAAATATTTTCTTATAATGTAATTAAAAGTATTACCTGGTAAATCACACTATACTCGCAATTATCGGCAAATTCATATAAACAAATTTTATACATTTTTTAGAACATAACTTGCGTGCTTTCGTTTTTTGGGGATATATAAATCTATAAATTTGATAAATATATAAACCTTTCGCTATGTGTATGTCTGTAGTTGATGAATCCTAATAAATGCTTGATGTATGCCAATCCGGATATTTAATATTTTAAAATCTCTATATTCGGATGAACTGCATTGAATTAATTAACTAGACAGTGAATAATGCATACAATGATATTTTAATTTAGGGTCGAAATTCTCAACGGGATAGACGCGTTGTTCAGATGTACTGTGGAAATACTTTCAAAGATGTTTATTTACTGTCAAAATTATATGTTCACAGTGTAAACATAAAGTCTATCTTTTAATACAAATAATTTATCGTCGATTGTTGAAACTTATACATAATGTTCTCATGTCTCTATATATACAGAATGTTCCGAAATTACCTGACGTACGGGGTATGGGGGTGTTCGGGAGGCATCACAGATCACGAAAATGACCTTCCTTTTGTCCGGAAGTTCTTAGATTTTAAATGGGAGCAGGTCAAAGTTGACCAATCAGAGCGAGGCGCCAACAGAAACGGTAGGCACCTATGAACTCTGAGTTTTCTTCCTTTGCTTTTGTTTCTCGGTGGCTATGGGCAGGCTGAAGCCAGCCGAAGACATACCTATGAGATGTCACTCGCTGAGAACATAGGTTCTCAGGTGAACAGTCAAGCACTAACTGAAAACTGCAATGTCCTATGATAATGCCATAGTACAGAATTTCAGTGATTATTTTACCATTCGAGTTCGTCTCTATGATTAACCCCTCCGTTGGCTCGGAGAATTTAAATAAGTGTCCAAACTAGTTAAAAATAAATTTTCGAAGATTTACCTGATAATCTGTATCTAGAGGTTTTTTGGTTTGCTGAATCTGAATTTGAAGTACAAATTTCGAAATTCCGAAGCATTTGTTAAGAAAAGTTGTCAACTTTCTTTTCTTTTCTTCGCGTGTACGAACTGTATTAGAGTGACAGAAAACAAAATAATACAACATTTCAGTCAACTTAATCTAACATTACATTACATTACACAGTAGTTACGATCCAAAACCCCCCTTTAGTCACCATCTTATCAACAATATCCAAGTATTGTACTTTTTTTTCTTAACTTTGGTCCGCCATTTTGGGTCAACCATTTTGAACTTGGTAATTTTTATATCAAATTCCGATTCAGCGACCCAAAAATCCCTCGGTATCACTTGGATTCAAAATCGTAGCAAGTTAAAATAAAAGAAAACCAATGTGTACATTATAGTGTCAGTGTCAACGAAGGAGTTGAACAATAATTCTCCATGAATAAACAAATGCCGATCTAGTCAGTATATAAATTTCAATCGATTAGATATTAAAACTTAACCAGTTCTATTATTCGTATTATTATCGAAAGGCAATGAGAGAAACAGTAACGTTATTGACAAGCAGAATATTCCTTTCCATATCCATTTACTATATCCAGGATTTATCATATTTATTATTTAATATTTTTCCTAGGTTCCAGAGATAACCAAATTCCATTTTCCGCTGTTACAGTTACCGTACCTTTAGCTAACTTCAGGGGTATAGATGTTTTTTCGCAAGCTTTTATTACAAAACGTTTCAGTATGTGTATCAAAATAAGTTTGATCTCCATAAAAACGAAACGATTAGCAGGACAGCTCCTGGGACCGACGCCAAAGGGGATGAAAGTGAATGGCAAAATATTATTCTTATTATCGGTATTGAAGCGTTCCGGATCGAATTTTTCGGGTTCTGGAAAGTATTTCGGATCCTTGTGAAATCCCGCTATAGGAATCCAAATAGCAGTGCCCTTTTCAATGTGTATTGGTGGTGATTTTTCATCTTTGGGTGGTAAATCAAAATCTTCCACAGCGATTCGATCGGTCAGGATACTCGGTGGAAAAATCCTCATGGTTTCATTCAGAACCATTTCCATGTATTTCATCTCACTAAGTTCCTCGTAAATCAGTTGGCCATTTTCTCGCGAGCAAACCTCATCCACTTCGTTGCGAAGTTTCTCCTGCACTTCCGGATGGACGGCTAATTGATATGCAATAAATGACATCACCGTGGCGGCGGTTTCAAAACCCGCGACGAAAAAGATGAAAGCTTGGGATATTATTTCGTCATCTGTCAATTCTCTCTCCGGATTCTTCATTCTCGCGTGCATCAGGATATGCAAGAGATCCGGTCGATATATATTCTGCTCCTTGCGCGTTTTTATGGTCGTTATCACGATACTACGAAAGAAGTTCGTCACCTCATCGGATATTAGTTTCAATCTAAAGAATTTCATTGTCTTCGGATACCATTGAGATAACACAGTTTTGAAGGTACGGAGTGGGGTAAAATTCGTAGCATCTTTGCCCATCATATAAAATTCATTGTCCTTATCGCGCATGCTATTCACTGTCACACCAAATGCAGTAGTTGCTATTACGTCATTGGCGTAGCGCGTGAAAATGTCTTTCATTTCAAGAACAAGCGGCTGTTTTTCCTTTTCTAAAAATTCCCCAAAATCCTGGGCGCATTTTGACATTAGCTCGAACATGCATTTCATTTTAGTGGTTGTGAACGTTGGACTGACTATTGCTCTCATTTCTCTCCACCTGTCACCCTTCATATTAAATAGTCCACCACTTAAGAGAGGATCGACTTCTTCCTTGACGATTTCTTTATGATCCGGAAAGACCGTGAAGTTTTTTACCGCGAGGAACTTCAACACTTCAGGATCGCGAATCAGAAAAACTGGCACCCCTTGATCGAAGGTACCAATATATTTGGCATCTGGATGCGCGTTGTAAAAATCCATCACCACGTCGGAAAAAGATATTTTCTTCGTAAACAGCTTCCACGTATCAGTAAGCCCTGTATAAATACTTATAGTGGGCACACCACGTTTTTTGAAATAATTCATATTTTTTATTTGAGCCCTTACGAAAAGCAACAGAAATATCGCCACTCCCAAAATCAATTCGTGTATGTAATCCATCTTGATTGTCAATTCTCATCAAGGGAAAGGTGATGGGATTTAATTCCGGTTCCTCCAATTTGTATTTCACGTTTATTTGCACAAGCAACAGTGATGTTATCGTACAGTAAGATTTAAATATTTATATTTGCTAATCGCAGGAACTATGTGATGTTATCGTCGTCAAGGCTATTTTTATCTTTGATAAATGCAGGAGTTTATCTCACGCATTCCGTGCGACTATTCCTAGGCTCACTAAGGCGAAGCTGTCGCGATTCTGTATTTATACACGAATCGCGTATGGTGGGGCTTACTCATCGATGAAATCTCGTTGACGACCAATCAGTATTTTCGTGCGTATTATTATTGTTATTCTCATGTATAAGACCTGCAGTGCCCAGTGCTCTTGGAGCTCCTGTCATTTGTTATCATAACGTCACATTAAAGAATTTTGTGCAACCGGTTAAAATTTGGTATTTTTTTTTTAAAGTAAATATCATGAGATCGTGTATTATATATTGGTCATTGTGAACAAGATGCGCAGGAATTCTGTTCGAACTTCTCAATATTTAATTCCCGCTTTCATAATGTTGCGTAAGCCGAGTGCATAAAGTATGACTGTCCATACGGCCCTAACTCGTGGCAAATCTGTTTCCACCTTTATTTCATTTTTGTTCTTTTGCCAATTAAATAGTACCTATCGGCGTTGCGCGAAGGAGTGCGGCTTGGGGGGAAGGCTTGGTACACCATTGGAAGTCCCCCCCTTGTTCTCTTAGACTGAGACGATATTCACATGGTGCCCGCGTCCACGCACAGGTCTAGAATGCTTATAGACATCGTCTTACCCCAAAAACACTTTCGTGTAAAAAACTTCGCCAAGTACAGGATTGATGTGAATTCTTACATTATTGCTCAACATACAAAAGATATTGAAATCATATTATAATGCCAAGTACATAGGTCACTATATATCTGCTTATTATATGATTTAGCAGTAGCACATCATTTTAATTGTATTTTCAAAATTTCTTGTAACGTCTTCGCTACTCTTTTGTGTTATTACTGCTGCTTATATTTTTACAAGTTTTTGTTTTTCAATAGAATATATTAAAGACATTCTAACACGAAATCTGTATTGACGCGAAATGAATAAATGCACAATTGATAGATACAATACATATTAATAGAAATCGAACGTGCATACGGTATGACGTCTGTCGCCAGAAAAATATATTGTGCTGCATTAACATTTGTTAAATAGTCAAAGGTTCGAAGGAACATAGATGAAAAATATCTATTGATCATCTAAAAATGATTACATAATTCAGGATGATGAACAGATATCGATTATCTGTATTCCCTTCATCCTTTGACCATTTAATAAATATAAAGGGTCAGTTTTTTTAAAATTCAATAATAATAACAAATTTATAATCCATATTCATTCTTTTCTATTTATCTCCTATACATTGCCATTAAAAAGACATAGTCACCTTAAAAATTCTAAAGTAGAAATTTTTTATTATTATTGGGATTTCAAGAAAACTGTGAAGATATAGAAAACAAAAATAGTCAGTCCTAAAATAACCACAATTTTATATTAAAAATTGCAGTTCATTCATATGTAATACATTAAGACAT
>JARQST010000578.1:45287-97137 GCA_030142225.1 Pachycephus smyrnensis
GAGTTGACTCGGGTAAAGAGACTCGGCGGGCCGTGCCCTGTACAGCCGGTTGCCTGTACTTGGCGCGAGACTCGACCTAGTCTCTTGATAGGACAGATTCAAAAATCGTATAATTGCATATACTTTGCATCGTGTATTTTTGACGTACTTATCAATTGATTGATTGCGTCTGTCTTGCGTCAGATAACTTTGGATAAGTCATGCGTAAATTCGATTTAGCTTACATTAAATTGACCGACAGATAGCATATCTCTGTTTATCGTCTGAAGTACGCACTATCGAAGATTGCGTCGGGAATACGCATTTGTTGCATGCGTTACGTCAGCCATAATTTCGTATCTAAATAATAAAATTTGCTGAAATTTCATGTTATTGATACTTTACGAACACAAATTCTATATCGGTCCAGTAAATATTATTCGTTATATAAAAAAAAATATTATTCTGCATTCTCAATAATCAATTATGCAGGTTATCTGGCAGTTCTATATTATTTGGCATTCGGAGAGTTGGTCGAGCTACGTGTTGTGTTACACAGGGATATTTTATACAGTCGACTCTCTCTGTGATGCCACTCTTTAAGAGGCCATCTCAGTTGATAGCTCTCTGAATTTTCCTTCGCCAACACCCAAGAGGGGAAATTGGTTCAATCTCTCTCTATGTAACCATAGCCACATTTTTCGTTATATAGTAAACTTTCGATAAGTGCTCGCATATGGTGCGGTAGGGGAGGTAATTTCATACATGACGAATGCCCCCACTTCTGGCGCAGCGAGCGAACTGTCGAACTGTCAATGATTTGAACGGTGGTGGAGACTTACAAAAAAAAAATGCAAAGAGGGGAAGCGTGTACTTAACGCGCATGCAGTTATCGGAAGTGTATTGTATACAACTTACACATCGAATGAGTGGGAGATTCGATCCAAAGTTTCAAACAACAAAAACCGACATTTATTTTCCAGCAACTTGATATTTTTGCCAACCTAAACTTTAAACTGATAAACTTTTTATCTACGCGAGATCCTTTTTATCTGCAAAAAGGTCTAGTTTAAAATTTAGGAGGGGAGATCAGCCGAGTTTGCGACGATTTTCGGCGAAAAATCGATTTTGAAATTTTTACTTTTTTATTGCTATTGAACCTTCTCTAACTATGTTTGTGGTTCGAAAAAAATGTCTAAGTGACACGGGAGAGTGTTTCTCTAAGTTAGTTCACTGTAGGACTACGTATCTTTTAGATAATAAATGCGTTTTTCTCAAAACTACATTCCTTATCTTTCAAAAAATTCCAGCAGAATATCGTTTTTAACTAATCTGCTTATGATATTTTTAGGATATAGAGGACATGTGAAGCTGCAAAACAGTGTATCTGCAATCTTTGAAGTTCATTTTTAGGGGACGATAATAAGCCTTGAAACTGAAATTTATGACAGATTGCAAAACGTATGAAATGGACGTGAACTAATATTATTAGCTACACACTGTTTTATGATATGATATGTGTACAATTAAAATCTTCAATTAAAAGTTGATTCGTTAATTTTTTATTCGTTTGGACGTTTTCGTGAACATCTAAATAAATAACGTAAATCACCATAATTTTTATACTAATTAATATAATTTGATGAAATTTCGTACAAACGTTTTATGAAGCCCCCTAATATGCTTCCAAAGGACATATTCTTTCGCTGAAAAATCACAACTTTAGAAAATTCAGCTAGCTCTTCGCTTAATAGATAAGCTCTTCTGAAATATCAGTCTTAACAAGACGCAGCCTAAATGTGTAAATGATGAACTCCATCGGAAGTATCCCCATGAATAGATGTGCATGGAAGAGAAATGCCAAATAACATTATCGCCATTTAAATTGAGTCTATATCGTTTGCATCAGAGATACCTATCCCTTATCCGGGAGTTTTCTTGAGACTTGAATTTAAGAGGCAAATGATAAGTTTTCCGAAAATCCCTGGAGGCACAACAAGAAGCCGGGAAGTGCGGCTCTTTTACCTTAGACGAAGGATCTGGTATAATGTAAACAGACGAGATATTTTCGTGGGTTAATCATTCGAAGCACAAATTTCCATAGAAAAACAGGTGCGTCTATATTCGCAAAATAGACATTGGCGAGTAGCGTGGAAAACCTGGTAGATCCACCTTTATCAGCAGGCAGCTTTCGGCCGTTCCTGTCTAGCTAAAGTTTCGTTACTCTGTCCTTATCCAGGTAGGAATTGCTAATGCTTCACCCTTTGCATTCGAATGTATTTGGCTCTATTTTTTTTTATAACCACTAAAAACAGACTAAATTAAAAATAATAATTTTAAACACAATGCTGTACTATTAAGTGTACATAGACGATAGACTCAAAACATCTAAAATGTAAGGAGGAAAGATATCTATTGATAAAAAAACAGTTATTGTCGCCTCTCAGTCGCCATTCGAGTTGCTGCATTAAACCAAGCTGCGAGTGAGAGTTGCCTCTCGAGTGCAAAGGGTTAACAATTGGACTAAGTCTTGCCCAATCTTGACCTGCCAACCTTTAGAACCTGACATTTGGTCCAAGATTTGCTCAAGTGTAATGTACCAAGATTTAATCAAGCCTCGATATTCCAATTCCAGGTCCAAGTGCTGGCCAAGTTCGAATACTCAACCTTGATCCAAATTATTGTATCTTTTTATAAATTGATTTATGTGTTTTAAACGATTTACAATTTATTGAATTATACAACATTTGATCATCAAACAAATTTTTGTAAAAATATCTGTATGGTACTTAGCATTTATATCATGGTTTGTTTCTCAGCTGACTAATAGTATTATAAAAAAAATATTATAGATGGAGCCACCGCAGTTTGACGGATCTCAGTTTATTGTATCATTTTAGGTTACATTTATGAACTGTCAAGTACGTACATAATGAATATTAAACGTGAAATTTCATAAAAATCATATTATAAAATTTAAAAAGTACGTTAGACAAAGGAATAGAAATGTAAAATAGACGATGAAGGTAATGACAGCGTAGTTTTATACTTGCATTATTTCACTAATTACATATGTCAATAAAAATTAGTTTATTTAAAACATTAATTATTATTGAAAATTCACCACTAAAAAATAATCAGGGTGATTTCCCTTATCAGTTTCGGTAATTTTGTATATCAAGGCTTGAAACAGTCTTGGCAAATCCGTCTACCAAGGCTTGGGTCAAAAATTGATAGTCAATCCTGACGCTAGGCCATCATTCCGATCTTCAACCAAATTTGGGCCGGCTTTGGGTGCCTTTCTCGGTCCAAGCTTTACTACAATATAGGCGCAAGCTTAGTTCAAGCCTGGCTCATTCGTTGATTCCTACGTGGGTTCTTTCTCTCTCTCTCTTTTTATACTTTCCTTCGTCTCACCTTCTTTCCATATATCGTTTCTCTGCATTTTCATCCTTCTCGACTCTTCCTGCGTGGATCCCCCTCTTTAGTTCTTGCCTGATGTTTATCTACGGAATTCTGTTTTCCCTACACCGACATTCTGCCTCTTCTACGAGGGAGTCAAGTAATAATTTTTCTTCAAGGTGAAGCGAGTTTTTCAGTGATTTCCCATGTCGCGCGAACGGTTTGGAGATAAACCAATCAGGATTCCAAGAAAATTCTAAAGATAGTCGACGACGCGTTCCACCAAGGCTGGTTCCGTCCTTGTGAGGGAATTATTTGCCGGAAATGAGCTTATACATATGTATGTAATAAATAAAGTACTGCCTAAGAAAATCAGCCCGGTAGGATCTTTCTTCTTACAGCTTCCGTGGCGATAAATATTTATTATAGACAGGATCTTCAAACTGCGCGTCTCTGTATTTCGACACGTCGTCTCCGAACTCGACAAGAATTAATTTTAAAGTTCGCGCCTTGATCGATCTCAATTTATATGCGTGAAGTTTTATTATCAGCATCGTTCCGTTGCTGGCTAGGATTATACGCTGGAAATACGCAATGGCGTAACGAACGAGATTAAACATTTAATTCCATGGGGTATATGAAAGAATAATATTAAATAATATATTTAATTAGCATCTATTACCGATCGTATTTCATTTACATGCATTGGAAAAGTTCCATCGAAAATCGAGTACAACAACGAGCTATTAAATTTGTATTTGGATTATCATATAGCTTTTGTATGAAGATACAGAAATCTGATTGGACTGTTAATATATATGTATAAATATATATGCATTATAAAATACTTCAAATATACAATTAACATAATGATATAATTGTACGATTGAAACATACTTTTAAAAAAAATAGGTGTATCTGTTATTCGCAGTTTGTGCACGCATATATTTGTACTGCCGGAAGTAGGATTTGAACCTGCGGTTGTTAGGATGCTCGAAGTGAGGTGTATGATATACTCTACCCACTCAGCCACCAGCCCAATTTGTGAATATTACTATGATTAAGAATTATGATCAACAACGCTCTAAAATAAATAGAAAAAGTTTCGATACATCAAGTCCAATATTTCCATATTAACGATACAGAAATTGTTAAGTTTATATAAAATTTTGTTTGTTTAAAACATTTTTGTTCAGTTCCATTATATTTGTATTTCATCATATAAACAACACAAATAATCAATGTTTGGCCTTTGCTTTTTTTTCGTATTTAAAATTAATATATATTTCTTTCTTTTCCGATTAGCAAATTATTGCTTTACATGACAAATTAGATGCTTATTATATTAAGAAATTGCCTAGTATTGCAAGTTTGAAATTACTTCTGCCACAAGCAATTGTATGAATATGTACAAGCATGACTTACATACGTAACAAAAATAAGTACCATATAATCACAATGTTATTGGAAGCTGCACCAATGCACTGTTCGTTTAGTATGAATTACATACGACTGCAGTTTCGACTACATTTGGCTTATTGTTAGTAATATTTACAAAACATTTTTACCGCAATTTTTCGGTAAAATTAACCTCTTGGAAAGATAACGATAACATGGAAATTATATAATTTAAAATGAAATTATGGTAAATATCGCTTCAATTTTATTACTGGCCGAGAAATGAATTTCCGTCACCATTTTTTTCCGTGTACTGACAATGAACACATGACATAATACATTTTCATAACAATCTCGTTATTCGCCATAGAAGTGTACAATATTTAAAGTAAAGCTATTCGCAAGTATAAAGTTCATCCTTACTTTAATCATGAGGATATCCTTATTTTTTAATTATTCCCAACTATTGCCATACTACGCCATTGCGTCAGCGTTACATACTCGACTTGTTTACGAGTAGCCAGTTAATATAGCGATGTTATAGATTGCATTGTTTCTACAATGTACCTTATGGAACAAAAAGTGTCGTCGTCTTGTGAACTTCCTAAAGCTGGCTGAGAGTATCACTTTAATGAATTTTAGATTTTAAGTTATTAGTTACTAACTTCCGTCCCATTAGTTATTAAAACTCAACAACTTCTTTTTTCTTTCTCGAGTTACTTCCCCCCCCCCCCCACACTACTCCATCCTCTTCTTGAATCCTCTGCACCCAACGCAATCTACCTTCTCGCGATAGACACGCGAAACTTTTTCTCTCCGGTGTTACTTTTCCACTGGTCGATGTGCCTCCGCCTGAACCTGAATCTCGAGATGTCTCGAGGCAGAAATCAATCGCGATAGCAACATTGTTTGCTGTTACATTTCATGTTTTCTTTCTCTCAAGATCACCAGTAAAAGGAGCAGAAAATAAATATATACTTTGCCCATCGAATCATGTCTATAGAGTCACTGCTGACTCTTGAGCTGTTCTTATTTGAGACGCATCCGGTAATGTGATTCTACTGGTAATCATCCCGGTTTCAGTTTTGGCTTTGGACATTGTAATTCAATATAATTAAACGATCAAACGAACTTATCGGAAGTAAAGTTCCATCGTAATTGTATGAAGAGTCTCGTTCGAAGAGATTACAATTGTAGTACTCCTTCATTTCTTCGCTAGATATTCTTCACCGCTCCACCATTGATATTTTTAGAGCCACGCTTTGTTTGTTTTTTGCAATTGTATTGTGATAGGATGGATAGTAGGCTCTGCACTTGGAGTGCGTTGTAATCTCATTGAACGAGGCTCTTCATTTAATTATGATCGCACTTCACCTCAGGTAAGGTCATTTGATCGTTTAATTATATTTCACGTCATTTTCTCTAGATTACAATTGTAGTTATTTAGAGTTATTGCAAAAAACAATGTACGTACTTTTATTAAACAATATTATATTATAAAATTACAAAATTAGAAAATAATCTCTGTAATAATATAAGCTATGTGTATGTATATCTAATGCTGTATTTGAGAAATTATAAATCTTCTGGTCCGATTGGTCCTAGTTATTATAAAGTCTTGCAAATACCTCGGAGTTGCTTGATTTACCGGCTGTTCTTCTTATCGCACTTAAATCTACAACTTTGATCAAGGCTGCAGATGTAGCTGCGTGCCTTGTCAAATGAACTGTGAACTTAGTTACATCTCTATCACTTGCTTCTAACATTGCTTTTATCAATCTACTCACAGTCTGTGAAGCTATAGGCTTGAATTGCTTCTTCGTAGCTATAAATAATTTATCAGTATCTTTTTGATTGTTATCTGCATATATCTCAACATTTTTGATGCCACACAAAGACCTGGTTTTTCTTTAACACTTTCACGTTCGCACGGTTCACAAAAATTTTTCTCTCTGTCGCCGGAACTTTTTGCGAAGTTGTTAATTAAAATTTACAAATATAAAGCACAAAATTCACTGCAACAGATAACGGCTGTCTTTCCAATGACGCCACGTTGGAGTCACCGGCAAAGAACGGTCGACTTGCCAATGACGCCACATTGGTGTCACCGGACGTGAAAGTGTTAAAGAAGAGCATTGTTAGCGTCCAGAAGTTCACATCTTAACTTTAGAATGCCTATGAGGGTTCTGCATTTTTCACGTTTTCTTAAAGTATCCCGTTCTCTACGCCTGACAGCTTCAAAAGCATTTATGGAAACTAACATTCGCATACCTTTTCTTATTTGTCAGACTCTGACGTATCGATAAAAAAAATTGTAATCCAACAACTACAATCAATATGGCAGTCAAAAATAGTGCAGGGTTTGCCAGACCTTTGAGAGGTATCAATATATATACAACAGATATGATGATGGTCATTCTAGGGTTAATCTGTTAGGGTAATGTTTATTTCCAAACCTCACGTGTTCTTATTTATTTGCCATATTCTCACACTCGCAAGAGGTTGTGTTCTGTGAGCAGCACACAATACTAATAATGAAATGGGCTTTTGCGTTAATCGTTGTAACGATAACTTTTCCAACGTATAAAGATTCTCTAAATACCTTAAAACTATTGATACATTCCAAGTTTATCAGTACTTTGGTTTGGTAGGTGTTAGAAACTCCTTTAAGAATTTTACTCATTAACCCTTTGAAGCATACATTTTTCCTTACATGCAATTTAACTCTGGGGTTTTTGGGGTCGCTGATTACGAATCTGAGCTCAAAATTCAAAAATTTAAAATAACGGTTCATAATGCGAATTATGCCTATTGTAACGCCTAAGTGCCGAGTTTTGAGCAAATGCGATCAAATATCAGGTTATTGTTCGCCATATTGGATCCGCCATTTTGAATTTTTGAATTTTGAGTATAGATTCGTAATCAGCGACCTCAAAAACCTCAAAGTACCAAATTTCAAGTAAATTGGATGTAAGGAAAAATGTATGGTTTGATAAATAAATAGATTTTATGATAACCAAAAAATGATCGAACTTTGGTCCTCAATATAAAATCAGCGATTTTGAATTTCGAAATTTTTACACCAAATTCGAATTCAGCGATCCAAAATACCTCTAAGTATGAAGTTTCAAATACATGGGTTGGTAATTGATGCATTTTTTCTGAATTCAAAGAGGTGTAACACCGGTGTTACACCGTGCTTCAAAGGGTTAAACTGTCTTCCCAATCTTATTATTAAAAATAAGTGATATTGCTGACCTACATGAATTGAGGGTGCCGTATGACGTACCTGTTCTGAATTTCTCCGTGAGAAATTTCTTTATTAGATTCGGTATAGACTGCAAAACCTCAGCTCTTTACTCGCCACAAAAACTTTACCATTGATGCAAAGCTGTTTCATACTGCCTTATTGTAGACTCCGATAATGCTGCTAAAATTATTTCTAGACTCTGCAGATGCATCCTTCTGTAAGAAGGCAGTGAGGAGGATACTTTTTCTGATAATAAGCCTAAGTGGTTCGCTTGCGGATATTGTTTCAACATGCAGCAAGATAAAAGCAAATCAGGACTTGGCATAAGTTTTAGAGATTTTTTAATAAGAGGCAATTTAAATACTCGGTATTATTGCTGATTCGTCTTATTCGGTATTATCAATATTATCTGATGCTCCATCGCGTCTGATTTTGGCTAACGTTCTGTGTATCAGCGCAATAGGGAGGAAAATATAAAATTTTTATTTTCCCCAATTGACCTGATAGGGAATACCTCGTTTTTAGTATTGGCATGCTTGTTGAAAACTGACTGGGCCCATAATTGCAAGCCATAAATAGGGAAACCACGTCAATTACCGGTTAGGTTCTTTCCTGATATCGGGTGTGCCCTGCCAAACTTCTACACGGGGTGTGACATCTAGCGGGGAAATTAAGGCGTATTGTAATTGTAATCTAGAGAACGAGCCGCGAAATATAATGGTTATCAAAAATCCTATAATCTTGTATTATACGTTTTAGATCAGAGTGATATCTTACGAATACCACATGATTCAGATGAATTTTCGAAAAGTTGTCTTGCTAAGAGAAACTCATTTTTGCACAGTGGAAATAATTATGTGAAGGTTTTTCATGTGTACATAGAACACACAAAATAGGATAAAGGAAGCTGTATGTATAATTTTAGCGAATGTTAAAAAATTGAAATTGAAGAATGTCCAAGATATAGCGTAAATATGTTGTTTCAAAAATTGTTTAAGGTGTATCAAATGTACGATAAGTATGCATTACATTGCGTATTGGCTTCAAACGTTGTCGCATTATTAATTAATTAAGTAGTAATTATGACATGATTAAAATTCCTATTTTCTTATGTAAGTCCATTATACAGTAGCTTTGACCAGATAGGAAATATTTGCTTTAATGAAGATTCTTTGACATTTCGAAATGTTTTTAACTAAAGGGGGAATTTCTTTTTCGTGTTTCAGTGGATCTTCTACAAATGTTGGAGTTCAATATGGCAGTGTCCTTCCCGGCAGCCCCTTTGCTTACAGTGATCTTGGCTCTTGTGGGTAAGTCACGCTTTATTTATCCTCTATTTATCTTCAACCCTACTTATTGGCCAAGCTTGATTATCAAATAATTGGAAAATTGTCTTAGCTCTGTTGATTCCATGGATTTGTCTTTCAGTCAATATATACTTAATATATCTCAATCTCAAATTTATCTTAAACATGCAATCGCTACTGTTGAGTACGATTACTTAATTACTACTTTATTTGTCGTAAAAATATGCACATCATTTTTTTTATTGGTACGCGACCTTATATGATTCCAGATACAGAAATTCAATAGGACACGTAATTTTTTTGAAAAAAAATTTCTCAATATGAATTTTATATCATACAATTTTTCAAAGGGCTTAATCTCTATGTTCAGGAAAGGCGAACAATCTCTCTCTCTCCTCTCTCTATTATATATATAAATATATATACAGGGTGATAAAAATATATGAAAAAAAAAAGAATTTATATCTTTGAGTAGGAATTTATTTCGAGAATCTTATTTACGTAGTTTTTTTATGGGAAAAAAAAGAGAATTTAAACATAAATATTTTCAGAATGATCACCTCCCATTTCCTTAACGTATTCAAGGCGTCTTTTAAAAGATTCAAAAACGGCTTTCAGAGTATCGAGTTCAATCTTTTGTATCTCAACTGCTATTGCCTTCATTAATTCGGAAATACCCCTTAACCCTATTTCTCCTAACGCCGGCCATGGCCGGTATCCATGCAACGACTTGTAGATACTAACGCCGACTATAGCCGGCGAACGGAGCGAACGCTGGCGGCCTACACTGCCGTACTCCATAATCGCTATTCGGTCGACGGCGCCGTAGCGAAAGGGTTAAAGCATGTTTGCACACTTTTTTTTTTAAATAACCCCACAAGAAGAAGTCCAGAGGGTTCAAGTCGGGAGAGTAGGGTGGCCAATCAATTCCACCTTCACAAAACTTGGAGTATCCTAGGTCTATTACGCGGTCATTAAACACTTCAAAAAGAGAATTGAAAACCCGAGTGTAGGGGGGGGGGGGGGTGCAACATCTTGCACGAAGAAGAATGATGCCAGACGACGACCGCGAACCCAAGGGTAAACTTCTGATTGTAGCACATTCTGATAAATTTCACTCGTTATTGATTGTTCTATGAATGCAAAGTATATCCCTTTGAAAGATATAGTTGCCAACACTGTAATATTCTGAGGGTGCAGCGTTTTTGCGATAGAGAGGTGGGGGTTTTCTGTACCTCAGAATCAAAAGTGTTGCTTGTTCACGAAACCGTTAAGCCAGAGATGAACTTCGTCACTGAAAATAATTTTTTAGGAGAAAGAGAGGCTTAGTAAAATTTTTACATCATAACTTTTGCAAAAGCTACTCTTTTTTCCACAGCTTGCGTTAACATTTGATTAACTGAAATTTTATAGAGATACAGATCTGCAAAGTTACGAGCGACGAGTCTTGTTGACTCTCTAGCTAACTCTAGTTGTACAGCGCATTTTCAGATAGTCATTTGAATTTTTGGCGAACCACTTTTTCACGCAGTCAATGTTTTCAGGGACACCCACTGACACTGGGTGGCCCGGATTTTCTTCCCTTCTATCCCGCAGCATTTCATATTCAAGATATCTTTTAAGAAAACTGTTAAAAAAAAAAAACAAAGTAAATCGCTGTAACACACGAGAAAAAATGTTGAGGTTAGGTTTCGGAACAGAGAATTGAGTATACTAACCGTCTAAGAGTCGATTCTAAGATCTCGCTATGGGATTTGTGTTTTCATATTTTGTGTGGAACTCTTTAACTGCTGCACCAATTGATTCATTTCGCAAATAATAAAATTTTATAAAGTACTGCTTTTGTTCGAGGTTCATGTTTTTCCACGTAACCGGCAAGACGCAGACCTGATGCTAATATTACTGAACATTTATTCGGTTAGTTTAGTATCCTGTCATCCACACAAGGTGATAATAGTTTGCTTTTAAGAGCGCGAAATTTAAACTTAAAATTTTTCATATATTTTTGGTCATTCTGTATTTATACGTAATATATACCTATATATGGCTTTTCATAATTGAACACCAATAAAGTGTTCGGTATATGGAAATAGCGATATGAGAATATGAGGTTCCAGGGTAGCGGCACACGCTTAGCCGTTGTGAAACATTGAAGTGCTTTTTACTAAATCAGGACCCTAGCTAGGACTTTGGCTCGGTCACAAAGCTCATTGGTCGGGACAGTTAACTGAGGATTCTGCATAAATTTCTGATGAAGGCGCAACAGTTGGGCAACCCGTTTCGAGTCCATTTAGCAAACCCGACGCTCAACGCCACGACGCCCATTTCCATTTCAAGCGGAATCTCTCATCCCGCTTCACACCGCTACTCTCCATGACCAATCGCTCTTTTCCAAGCGCCATATAACATAATCCGCTGCTTGAAAATGGAGTTTTTCTATTACGTGACATTCTGCGATTTTCAGCGAGGATAATCTTGCCAGTTTCTCTCTTTGAAATTATCTTCCTTCACATTTCTACGGAATATAACTTATTTTTTTCATTGATTGTTCTTTTGATTATCTATCCTGACTTGCTTCTTAGCTTTTCGGCATATACGTATTGAATATAGATAACTGGTTCAATCAAGATAATTTATCATTTTTCATTAACAAACTTATAAATGCTTCAATATTTTGTCAATAAATCTTTTTTTTAACATTTTTAACTATGAATTTGTCGAATAATAATAATGGTATATAGAATTCATTTGTTCGGATCATCAATCTATGCACTGAAAAAAATACTGTAAGGTTGACTAAACAAGTGTTCACGGGTGGCGAAACAAATTTTTAGTTAATACAACAAAATGTTTGATTACTCCAAACATATTTTGGTCCATGGAACCCAATAACTGTTGAAGGAACCAAAAATTTCATTGTGCTAACTAATTAGTTTATTTATGTATAGTATTGTTATATTAATATATATTATTATTTATAATAATTTTTAAAAATTTAATCCAGTCTATCCAACAGTATTTTTTTCTCAGTGTGCATAAAATTCGCCGTGTAACGGATGTGGAACGTAATATAGAATTATAGTATTGTTCTTTTTGTAACGCTTAAAAATTTCATCCTTTTACTTTTCTCTTAAATTTATTTTTATTAGACCTACCTGCATCTTTCTTTGTTTCACAAATGTTCAGCTAATTCTCAAATGTTTTTTTTGCGTCCGTACTTCTTGTGTCTATACTTGACATTTTTCTTTTCTGACAGAATGTTTAATTGCAATTTAATTCTATTTTGATTTGGATAATTACACAAGACTGTTACGACTACGGACAATTGGCATTTCTTTGCATAGTATTCTGCGAAATATTTGAATAAGTATATATAGTTCTTTGAAAGTTCTTATCCTTTGTCTTTCATTGTACATATATTTTTTGCGTATATTTCTTGTTATATTCCTCTTACTGGTTTTATCCTCGTTAGCTTCCAATTTCTTATTGGATCGCTGTTTCCTTCGTAAACAGTGACGTGTAAGGAGCAGCATGTTTTTCGCTGCGTACGTATCCAATTTATTTGGTGCATGCCTACTAACTTTATGCGTCTCGTTATTTCCCGTTTCTCGCACAGTATCTGTTCTTTCTCTTAACTCTTTGAAGTACGATGTATCTATATAGATACATCTTTTGAAAATAAAAAAACTATTTCTTCCACTACGATTTCTTTGTAAATTCATATCTATAGTAGTGTTTTCAATCGTTGAATCCGAATCTGAAGTAAAAATTTCAAAATTCACGACGGTTGACTCAAAATATGACGGCTCCAAATTCGAAAAATGTTTGGTTTGTATAAAATGTACTGTAGTAAAAAATTTCGCCTATACATTATATACTAAAATTTGGTTTCCCGGGGTTTTTGGGGTTGCTGATTTCGAATCAAAAGTAAAAACTTATACATTTTCGAAATGCAAGATGGCAGATCAAAATAGCGAACTGAAATCGCAAAAAATCGTTAGATTTACACCCAATTCTGTTCTCAGGGTTTCTTTGGGTCGCTGATTTCGAACATGAAGTAAAAATTCAAACATTCAAAATAGCGGATCCAATATGGCGGACCGAAGTCACAAAACACTCGAATACCAATTTTGGTATCTGACGATTTTTTGTAATTTCGTTCCACCTTATTGAATTCGCCATTTTGAATTTTTCTGTTTTGATT
The DNA here is from genome assembly GCA_030142225.1 of Pachycephus smyrnensis. NCBI lineage: Eukaryota > Metazoa > Arthropoda > Insecta > Hymenoptera > Cephidae > Pachycephus > Pachycephus smyrnensis. The sequence goes on from JARQST010000578.1 coordinate 58,828, forward strand.
TCAGATTCGAAATCAGAAACCCCAAACACCCCTGAGTACCAATTTTTATTCAAATCAGCCTACTCTTTATAATTTCGGTCCGCCATTTTGAATTTTAAAATTTTCACCCAGATTCGGATTCAGCGACTCAAAAAGCCCTGACAGATGAGTTTAAAAAAAATCGTATGTAAGCAAAAATATATGTCTCAAAGGGTTAAGTTGATCCACCGCATTCTTCAATTTTAATATAATCATTTCACTGTACACAGTTGAAAAATGACAATACTATTGACTCTCATGAATCTTATACTCAAGCATATTTGCCTTATATTTATTGTCGCGTAACAATAGACACAAATTAAGGTGACCCGAATAGTTACCTCTAATGAGACCTCTCTCGAGCAGTTTCTGGAATGGGAACGACTTCGTGAAATTGCGTCTCCGTGAACCTATGGATTGACATGACACCGGCACCGATGTTCGAATAACTGCTGGACCACGCTATCACCAGAAGGATGGCGTTCCTCTAGGGTAAACTCTGCAGCGTACGTGGGAAGGTATCGGGGCGGATGACGGATCCGAAAATGGAATAGGTTGTCTGCACTGTCTCCAAATCGATTGTGCAGGAGGAAGTGAAGGAGAGGAGAAAAGATTTTGGGTCTCCGTAGCCTGGTAGCTCGTATTCGTCGTCGGATACGAAAACTCTGTTTGCGAGGCATAAATGTACTTCTATTTTTATTCATAAAGTCGAGTTCGGAAGATCAGATAATGGTTCTCTCTTCTCTACAGTGAGTCTCAGGGCTATTGCAGGACTGAAACGAGGTTCAGGGACCACTTAAGTGGAGTCGGTCAGTGAGAGGGAGACTGACTGATTTGGTAGCGATGAGACGGCTTTTTATATCCTATGAAATGCATTTGTGAAACAATGGAAAATGCAAGGCAACTGCAGCACTCGTCAATGGAAAATATATTAGACAACTTGAACCAATTTGCGTCCGCGATTTACGAGATAGGCAAGAATTTTAAAAAGCAGAGAGCATACCTATAATATCTTTACACTTTAAATATAGAAAGAAATCTAGAAAAATAAAATAAAAATAAGAATGCATTTAGAGAAAACAAATTCTAAGAAGGTATAATGCATTGTAGTACCAGTAGGATGCAACGGGAATAGAAGAAATAAATATTTTCAAAAACTTTAAATTCGAGCTTGCTTAGAATTTCCGAGAGATCGAGTTTAGCCATGTCTCAGTTTTTTTAAGAGGAAGTATCGCCACCAGTTGCTCCCGTGACTAGTGTGCGCCAAAAGAAAATGACAGCAGAAGTGGTGAATTTCCGGTTGTAAGCGATGTGTATGGGGCTTTATGGTAGAAGTACAAGAAGGAGAGGAAGCCATGGGGAAGTTGTTATCTGAAGTAATGGGTTCCGGTTCCTGTGTCGCTTCCTGCCCTCCATCCGTCATCCCGCTCTCCAGTCGACCTCCTTTCTGCCTCCCGTTTCGACCTCCAGTTTCTACCTTCAATCTCTACGAACCCTCTTTCCACCACCACCACTACCACCAGCATCATCTCCTTCTCATCTTCTCTTTCTCCTTTCCCCCCTTCCTTCATTCGAATTCTTCTTGGACTCCTCTCTTCCTCCTTTACTCACCCTAACCAACACACATACAATTTTCGGCTTCTTCCATCTTACCTTAAACATACATTTTTTATTTAGCTTGTATCTGTTTTTCTTTTTTCACTTGACCTTCTTTTCTCTTTCTTTGTCCCGCCGCTCGTCAAAAAGAGCTTCAGGCATACACCCTGAAAAGGATTACGAAGACTCAAATACTTGTGTGTTTATGGATACGACTTACAGAACTTCAGAGGATTTATTCATTTCAATTCGACTGGTATTTGCTCGCGCCTTAGCCGGAAAATAATAAAGGAAGCAAATTATATCCTAAGCTTTCGCTAAGTCCTTTGTCAAATTATCTTCCTTGTCAAATTCTATTTTTCTCGATGAGTTGTAACGGTCTGATCGTTTTCTGTCACGCTGATACTTTTAACAATCGACAAGAACAAACTTTTATGTTAAAACGGCAAATCGATTTCAATTTGTATCGATGCACTTAACACGTCCCATTGATCTGTATCAGAAATTCATCAAATCGATTGGATTCGGTACGCAAGGTTAATGTTGTAAAAAAATCTCAATACCATGTATGAGTCATACACTTGTGGATCATTGAAGTGCTTTGATGGATTGGGTCCACTTGTGCGTCCAGTCACATCTCTGCTATTCTCTAATAGCCGAAGTACTTTTAAACTAGCACGCGATACGGCAAATTCGTATAATATTGAATTTAGGGGGATCATAATGAATTTGATTGAGGGAATACAGACCCCTTGGCTGTGTCGACTTTATGCAATTACCAAGCTCGAAGTACCCCTTTTGCATAGAAATTATCGAATCTGCATTGCGTGCTTGCACGAGATTTTGCTTTTTCTCCCTCCACGTTTTATCGATCCTAAAGAAATTTATTTTTTTTTTAATATCTTCGAACTTGCGATACGTAGATGTAATTATCACTAGATAGAGCTCAGATGACTAACAATTAGTTAGAGACAGGAATTTAAGAATCTGAGGTATGGCGATCGAAGTTCGAATATTCAATAAATAATTACTTTTGAAGGCGAAGGTTGTGTATTTCCTTTGATATTCACATTAACAACTTAGGTTACCCTGACTGTCACGATAATCGTGGGACATCATGACATTTTAGTATACATTATAGACCTACGTTTGAAATAATAATATAATTATAGTGAAATGTTCTGCAGATAGCATTAAATTTTACAAAATTCTATGGTAAATTTAAAAATTTTTTAAAATATACCTAACTAAGTAAGATTTTTTACTGTATTAAATGTAAAAGGGTAAGTAAACTGTCGAAATGTCCGACGTTGGTGTGAAATTTTACCATGCAGTATATTACTTTGCATTGTTTGAGGTTCATCTGTGAAAAAGCATTGTAGATAGTTACAATTGTTCCTCGTAATCTCTGTAAAGTTTATCATACTGCAAGTAATGATAATCGATCGGCAACGGTCTATCTTCGGCTATCTTTAGTCGAACCAACATGTCGACCGTATGCGATAACAGTCGAAGATCAACCTAGGTCATTATCACCATTTGCTGTACTTTTTACTCTTTACTAGATTTATAGAAAATTTTAATTTTGAGTAGGTAAATTTTACCATACTCTTTGTAAAAATTGATTGACTGTACTTTTTATCATACTGATTAGAAAATTCACTTGTGACAAACGAAAGATTACTATGGTAATATAAAAAAAAGCAATGTGATAAGATGTTCCGAGGTTACCATTTTCACAGTAATTCTTTTCGAAAATTTTCCAAGAATTTTTAGCATTTATTTTTTCCGTGTACCAGGGTATTTTGTGTTAGGGTGCTTCGACCGGCTTTTGGTCGTTCATAGTTCATCCATTATAATTCGTTATCCTCCATGAACCTTCAAGTACATGGAAAGAATTTTCCATTAAAATCTAACAAGAAATGCATAAGAAACACTAACGTGAAAGACTATAACCGCAGAACAAGTGGGGATCATCGTAATAACTGTGGATTTCAAAATAATTTTTCCGCTACTATAAATAAAAGTTGAAGTATGATACGTAAATTTTACAATGTGCACAGTAAAAATAAAAATTCCTAATTTGTACATGGTGCACTGTAAAAAAAAAACAAGCTAACAACAAACGAGAATTAAAACGTAGGCAAATAGAATTCGCGCATTTCGGTCTAACTATACTGCACAGCAACAGTTCCCTAACTCATTGGGTAAATTTCAAAATGCAAATAGTATTTTTTTCCAACAAAGCCAAATATTAGACGCGATATTAAACTGCACAGTAAACATTATTTTTAATATATGATAAAAATTGTCTAGACTAATAGTTAAATTCTAAAATACACAAAGATTGAGTATAAGTAAACAAATAGAAATTTTTTAAATTTATTGTTCAGATATATTAATGAATGGAAAAATTTACCTACCATTTTATAAAATTTGTAATGATGTTAAAAATGTTTTTCCCCATTTTATATTACTTATTCAGATATTTCTATGTAATATTTCCCAAAATGTCATGTCGTCCCGCTATTACCATGATTTTCACGGTAATATTTAAATGAAAATTCTCTCCGTGTATTCCGATCCATTATCTCGAAAAATAGCATACATATTTCTAATCCTAAACGACCCTCGTTCCCCGTATACACTATCTAATCTTTGTACATAATATATTAAATTCCTATTTGTCCAGTACTTCCCACATCACACAATACCTTCGTCCTGATCCTCTAAAATCTCTATTACTCACGTCCAATATCCTCTTCACTGCTATATTATAGTTTACACCTGGTTTTCCTTTTAGTATAGAAACGTTGAATAGTTAGTTCGTAGGTAGTTCTTGTAAAAAGTTCACGTAAGACAATACAGCTCGAAAACCAAATGAACGTTGGTTTATTTTCAACAACAAATCCAGCAGTTCTTCCTGCTTCTACATAAAAGTTAAAAATAATCATGGAAATCGTGTTTCAGAACGTAACCCTGTGCAATTACATTTACGACTATGAGTCTTCGACTATACGACTGTACTATAACTTTAGGTTTGAGTGGGCCCAGATTCGAAGCGAGTCCACGTCAAATTGTCTACATGTCGTTCGCATTGAGGACGGCGTGCGTGCGGGGTGAAAAGTGGTTTTGCATAATAGAATGTCAAGTAGTGGAGTAGCTGGCGCCCCACGTTTCACATGAACGATCACCTAACAAGCTGGAAGCAGATTTTCAAATATGGTCCGTAGATGCTGTGTTTATTCTATACGTCTTATCCTTACATTTGACCTCGCTTGACAAATTGTCATTTGCTTAATAGCAAAGTTTAGTGACGCAATTTCTTCTTGTACATTGGATGTCCCATCGGCCCGCTTCATCGTTATATTGTAAATTTTTTTTAATCATAGACATGCTTGCGGTTATCGCATTGATCTTTCTCAGCATTAATCTCTCTTTTAGTGAAAAATTAAGAAGTTAATCTATGATTTCATAAGAATTAGAATAAATCGAATGAAAGTATACGTATAAAATGCGTAATGAAATTTTTTCAGATTTTGTGTTAAAAAGTTCGTAACCTGCGTCACGGAGTTTGTGTGGGAGAGGGAGGCAAGAAGAAAATAGGAATCATGGAACTAAGTGTCAGCATTTGTAAAGCTCGAGTGTGAAAAAAAATTGGAGGAATATTTGTATTTTATGTATATGCACTGTGACGTTATTTCACGTCACAATACTAGAAAGAATTAACTCTCGTGTTTATCATGCGGGACGTAGTGTCGTCCCTTAATATCGCGATAAATAAAATAACCGGCCAAGAACTCCAGGGTCCCAATTATATAAATTTGACGAGGTTAGGCAAATTCCGACTGTAAATACTTTCATGCGACACATCGAGACACCGTTACGCCAAGGAAGACTCTACACTAGTATCGAGAACAACACCTTCTCCAGTCTCGCTAGAAGGAAGCTGCCTACGGTTACGCCAGGGAGCGTGGAAGAACGCCACCATCAGCAGGCGCTTCCACCCGGCATTTCGGTAATTCTAGTTCATGTCGTATTGCGTAGTCTCGGGAATATGGGAAAGAGTATCGTGTCATTTGTACGCGATAGATTGTGCCGTAATTTGGAGTACCTTCCTACCTTATCTATTTCTTTCGTTACAGCACATAGCATCTATACGTATGTATAGTCGGTCCACGAGTTCGATGTGCTTTTTCACAGATCGAAAACAATGAGGTTCTAGCAAGGCATACGTGTCATTGCATAAAATTTTTGATGCAAAAATGCATATTTTCTTTTCTTATTTTAGCATATATTTATGTTATTTTATGGAAAACCACGTGTGATTTGCTTAGGAATGCATTATTTGCGAACTGTCAAAAAACCACACCGAACTCGTGGACTGACTATATATGAGTATGCATAGGATATTTGTGCGTGTTCAGATATTTTGGCATGCATATACAGATATTTATAGGAATATTCAGGACTATTCCATTAACCAAACCCCTCCGCTTTCAATTTTCGAAATGTCAATGTGAGAAATTTCCGCTGGGGTCCCGGAGACCCCAGTGTGGTAAGTTAGGGTTAATATATGTATTATATAGTTCCCGCATAAGTGTAAGATTGTTAGGTCGTGTGGTATTGTTGGCAGCGGTGAGGTGGGGATGGGGGATGGGTGGGAGAAGATAGACGAGGACAGATGGAAAAGTGGAAACTACATTTCATGCGCCTGTGTAAAAGCGATGCCGTCAAAAGCAAATAAGTTCATTATCGATTTCCATCAGCCCTAAATATATTGGACATTATGAAAAAAATCAGAAATATTATGAGATTCATGAGCAATATGGCAGCCATGAGTTGCAGGCAATCGGTATTGTGCGATCTTGAGTGGCAATGACACATGACTGATACCCCGATAAACTCAACGATTGCAAAATAGAAAAAAAACACTTTCAAAAGGTACTCCTATATTTTGGCTAAAGGACGTTGGTATTTAATCAAGGGAATAACTTATTTTTTTATTTGGAGTTTCAATCGACCACACTCGTAAATATGTGTTTATGTATTTTTAAATCATTTTGACGTTTGACAAACGTTCCAACATTTTCACTTGTGTATGCGTATTGTAAGAGATATTAACGCTAGTGTGCTTATACAATTATTGTATTATGTAATCTAACAAATATACAATTTTTTAAATTTGTGCTTGACGAGCGGTGTTTACAATAGCACATGATGTATTCGTTAAGATTTGCAATAAATTTGGTGCACTCTGTTACGAATTTCCGGAATGCAATGCACAGTACACTTTATTACATATGTCGTTTTGATCATATAGTCGGTCCACAAACGAAATAGCTTAAAGTGACAGATGGAAGAATGCGAAGCCCCTAATAAAATTTCCCATTGCCAATGCTTTGTTGCCAAAGGTATGTGTGGCAAATCAATGGAAATCAATGGAAAACCATTCATTACCTTTGGCAAAAGAGCATTGGCAGTCGAGAAATTTCGCTATGGAAGTTCCTAGTACGAAACACGTATTCCCATGTGTCACTTTGAGCTATTTTACTCGTGGACCGACTATATGTTTTGTAACGAAAGAAATCTAAGATAGATTTGATATATAACACGTTTAGAAATAGTTAAGGTAGGAAGGTACTCTAAATTACGGCACGATCTTTCGCCTACAAATGACCCGATACTCTGATATGAAATGAACTAGAATTACCGAAATGCCGGATGGGCGCCAGACGCACCGTTGCGTCACGATTCATAAAGGAACTCCCCGGAAAATAGGAAAAGAGCTCCGACTAGCAGGAACGGGACGAAAAGGTATGGTAGAGGGGCAGGATCGACGCAGGTGTTAATTGAGGGAGATACTGAGGAAAAGGGATTGAGAAAAATCAGATTGAGAACCCATGAAATTCAGTAACAGAAAACATAACAAATTGGCCCTTTATTTTTGGGACTTAGTCAAATTAACAAATCGAGAAAATGAATAAGAACAGTAAGTCAAAAACAATAATCACGTGATACAAGGTCCTCTACGGGACACGTGAACAAATTTTAGTAAGAAAAAGATAGTACTCGGATATTCGGTTGATCTAACGCGGAATTATTCTCTATTTGATGTAACGATACGTACGCGAGAAATTAGACAAGAGTTCAATTCCTATAACACAAGGAAGTGAACAAGATCAGCTAGTAATGACGATCTGTCGCGAAACAAATTATCCGGAGCACCGCGAAAATTTAGGTATCGCAAAAGAAAAGATAGTGACTACAAAAGATACGCAAAATATAAAAGAACGCGAAAATAGAAAATATAGGACTTAGACTAACGAAAAGACAATACGTGAACTCACGAGACGCGTGGAACACGGATTCGTTTATCAGTTCTCCAGGGTCACCGAGGTATAACGCTAAATTCAACAATACATTTCGAAAATACGCAAATTAGTAATGGAAGGCACGGAATCTTTTCCTGGCTGGCGAAACGCGAACATCTCCTAGGCCTAAACCGGGAGGAATGAAACGGAACAGATCTAAACGTGCTAATGCACGGAAGCCAAGATAGAAAAGATTTCGTCCTTTTGACAAAAGTTGCTTGCTTAAGCGCTACATTTCGATACAGTATGCGAGACAACGACTTTCGAGACCGGCCAAGACGGCTATCGAAAAATGAATGAAGCTTGAGGGGTTTGTCTTCGTACCAGTCGAGGCTAACTCCCTCACAGTAGGTTTAATAGGGCCCGCTGGGCCAATCGCCTACGCGGAAGTCTTCTGCCAATCCGGGGCTTACGCGCGAAATATACGAAACATGCCAATGGACTAATTATAAAAGTTACTTTAACGATAGGAAATTATAAGATTACTACCCGATGCGGGATGATCTTAACGAGATCAGATATTAACCAGAGCCTCCATATACTTGGTAGGATGGTCCGGAAAATCTGTGTTCCATTCGAGTCTACGCACGATACATTGGCGTACGTTGCTTATTCGCGAGACTCGGAACGCAGTGATGATTAGGTCGGCCTGCTGTCGTCATTCCTGGATGTCCAGATGATGTCGGGTAGAAGTCTTCGTCCGGTCCTGCGTAGACGGGACGTCGGAGTGACGGAGGATCATGACTCCTCGGCCTAGGGTAGCTCCCTGAGCTCCCTCTTCGATACGGATGCCGTTAGCTAGGGATCGGTACCGGAACTGACGTGACGATAGTTGTCCATGGCGATGGTCTCATCGGGTTAGCTCCCTGCTTCATTCGGGAGTACCCGTGGCGGGGTGGAGGTGTCTGTTGGCGGTGGCGTTCCTCCATGCTTCCTGGCGTAACCGTAGGAAGCTTCCTTCTGGCGAGACTGGAGAAGGTGTTGTTCTCGATACTAGTGTAGAGTCTTCCTCGGCGTAACGGTGTCTCGATGTGTCGCATGAAAGTATTTACAGTCGGAATTAGCCTAACCTCGTCAAATTTATATAATCGGGACCCTGGAGTTCTTGGCCGGTTATTTTATTTATCGCGATATTAAGGGACGACACTACGTCCCGCATGATAAACACGAGAGTTAATTCTTTCTAGTATTGTGACGTGAAATAACGTCACAGTATATATATTTTGAAAAAGATCAATTTTGTGCACATGATATGGTTATGTTCTATGTTTGTAAATGTATTGTTAGTTTTTATACATACAGAGAGACCTAAAACAGTGTGGATCACGATAAGACACTTTGAAAAACTATAGGAAACTTTACAAGACTGTAGAACACTGTGGAACCGCTACTACAGAGTTAGCACAGGGCAGCAGCACAACGTAGTAAACAGATTCGATCTTAGAAGCCATTTAACTAAGCCAAGAACTATTGACTGTCGACTGTCCTCTCACCATTTGACAGTTGGTACTTGTCCTTTTGTCCCTTGTCCATTTTGATTGTCCTTTCAACTTGAACTGAAAAATATTAACACGTACTGCTTGCGTTGGGTCATCTATTCTTATACTTAATGAGTATTTGTTTAAAAACAATTGTGAAACCTCGAATTTATATTAAACTCATTCACTTCCAAATAAGTAACTACGCATAATTAAACATGCCGTCGAGAACGTAGTTTGTACGTATTAAAGTTTTTGCAATTTTTGAAAAATAAAATACGAAACGCGTTATTAGAAAAAGAAGGTCAAAATCATAACGGAATTTGAGAATGATTAGATAAAAGGTATAAAAAAATCAAGTTTCATCACGTTGCTTTCTATGAAACTGTTGATTCTCTTTTTACACTACTATACTTTAGGCCTTTAACCTTTATATGGTCTGCATTTTCTTATATCTTTTATCATCATTGCCTGTCGTATTAGAGCTCTTCAAAGCCACCAATAACTTTTCGTTCCAACATGTTTCTCATAATTCTGATGACTTAGTAAAAAAAAAAACAATTTACTCTAAGGCGTTCATGAAAAACGTTTACTTTATTAAAAGTCTTTTATCTTGTATATCAGTATTGTACCTTTTTATTAGAATTAAGATCTTGATCTTTTTTTTCTTGACATTGCGATACCGTGGTTTGAGGAGGATGGTTGATCAGAAATCTCCAACCGGCTACTATTCCAATGACTATTCAAATTCTATCTATTAATTATATACATTCCTTACTTAACCTAACCTAACGCGTGTCTTAACATTTGCGCGTACACTTCTCTCTGTCTGTTTCTCTCTTTCTTTCTCTCGCTCTCTCACTCTCTTCCTCTGTCTCTGTTTTTCTGTCTCCCTATCCCTCTTCTGTATATTTATTTCCTATATCCACATTTAGTCTGCTATGTAGTTGTTTATCATTAAAGTTTTTGATTCAGGAAATGGGTTAAACAATTATATTCAATTTTAGTGGAAAGTAATTTAATTGTTAATTCACCAAGATACTTATCACACTGACTATGTTTTTCAACAGCATAAATAAACAATTAATTTGATTCTTATGTGTTTTTGCATTGTATCGATAGTATTTATTGTATCAATATAGACGTACTCTTCAAGTTTCACGCGCGGTAACGTAACTTCTTCAGGCAAGACCAACGACATTTTTTCTTAAAAGGGTATGTTATTCACTTTATTATAAGGCCCAAGCCATTTATCTATATGAGAAGCAATGCTCATTATAGGATTTTATAAGGACTCATCTTATTTTACTTTATCAGAATGTGTAAAATCGGCGTAAGATTAGGATTTCTATGTTTGTACACACTTTGAGCATTTGGCTAATGTTAAAATGGAGGATTAGGAGTGTATCGTAGCACCCGGTGGCGTCATTTCTCGGAAATTTACAGAATCATACCTTATTTAAACAACATATCCACAATTGGTGCCCTATGCACAACTAGTGTTTATTACTCTTTTAACGTGGTAATCACATAAAATGACTTATATAACAGAAGAAAACAGAAGCAGGAGTCTCGTATCCAACGCGAATTGAAGGATCGATATGATATTCTGTAATTATCATGTAAGACTCGTTATCATTAATACATAATGAGTATCACGTTTCTAGTGAAATGCTCCTAATTAAAGCTCCTAATTTTTTTAGCCATTATTACTTCCCCGTATACGCTGTACCCAATATTTATAGCGACTCAGTATTACCAAGATTATACTGTATATATTTTGTATTCCTTAAATTAGTGCAATTTTTATTTTTGTTCGCTGCTTTAGTTTCAAGCAGTAGTTGTTGAATGCTAGACAAAATGATCGTATCGACGCTGGAAGCAGTGGACATACATTGTAGATGTCTCTACTGACTAGCATTTTGTCTGCGTCTTTTTAGTTTTTCTTGTTTATTCTATTAGTTTCCCTTCTATATAGTTTTCTTTTCTCTTATTCTTGTATTCTTTTATTGTGTAGCATGTTATTTCTTTGTTCCCGGTTGTGCCCAGTGATTCCTCAATAAAGGCATTATTAATATTTTGCATTAGCTAAATAACTAATTTATTCGTTCAACTATATGCAACTAAGCAGAGGTCGCGTATAAGTTTTACACTGAGACTTATTTTTCTTGATAAAGATTCACATTGGACCTTCATTAACACAAATTTCACAAATATAAAATGATCATCGGAATAGAGTAATACCGAAATAACACCTAAGTGTTGCGCATGAATTCGGCAATAAGCAAGAAACGTCAGTTTTTGCTTATTGCAAATAGCAACAATTGGTATACTTGTATGTTAATAGTGGTCATAATTTTCCTTTATTGGAATGTATAATATTGTGTTTTCAGCTATTAATTGCGATACTATAATTGATAACGTATAGTCAGGCGGACATCAACAATTATTTTCTGCAGATTCTAACCTCTACGTACACCAATTTGCATCACTGCCGTTGAAGTGCACTTGCGTAGTGATGTTCACGGATGATCGATTGACATTGATAGGTCAGTACGGATAGCAATATGGCGACCATTTTATCGAACTTCCTGTTTGTGGGCTATAGAGTCGAAACCGCGATTCAGTTGAATCGCGAAATTGTCGCGCTGTTGTGAATTGACACGTGAAGTACTTTATTCATAATTACCAACGCGTCTCGTCCATTATCAATTTTGCTATTAGCATATACCATTTTGATTTCGCTACTTTGAAATTAAGATATCTTTTGTTTTTAAAGGGAAATTTTCTTAGTACAATATTTACACGATGAATATAGTCGTCGCAAGCCTCAGCGTCTTCTGTGCACAGACTGTGTCATTGTTATCTAGAATTTGTATCACGTAAAATTTTAATATGCATTTATATGTATTAGGTTACTTGTTTAAAACAAACAGGATATGATTACAGCGTTTTACTTTTCGTTTTAGTGAAATCGTGAGAGATGAATACTGTTATCATTGTTATAATGTTCAGTCGTTATACCATATATGAATTTTTTATACTCGATTGACCTTGACGACAAGAGTATTGTTATAAAACGTATTTTTTACGAGAATATTATAATGCGGGTCAATTTAAAAAGGAAGAAAAATTCGACCTCTACTCTGGAAATTGTGTCCTTAGCTTTGGACTGTCGAATTTTTTGAAAATATACGCCAAGCATGTGGCGAGTTTCTAGGGAAAATAAAAGATCGCTGCACGGTGCATCGCAAACCGGAGAAAAATGCTGCGATATAAATTGCAACAATCTCCGCGCAATTTCAGCGGAGACAAGATTATCGGGTTTCCGTCGTTGCTCGGGGAATTTTAACGTCTTTATAAAAGTCGAGTAGTCGGCCCGAGCACTTGGCTTAGGGAAGTGAGGGAATGCCTGACTAGTATGCATTTAAACGGGTGCATTATCCACATATTATTTTACCTTTCAGACATTTAGGGTTTGCCCGGTTCCATTCGGCCATCTCTCAAATATATATTTGCAAAATTAGCTGGGAAAAATGAAGGAGAGAATTATATCGCTGCATTTTTTACTCTTTTTAATAGCAATTGAAAATATTGATTCTTGTGCCGAAATTTTGAGAATGGTTACGAAAAAATTTTTTTAAATTACAAAGATGCATTTCATCAAGGATTCTTTTTAACTCGTCTCTAGTGTGTTTTGTATATAATGACGTATATAAATAAATATGATCGGTGACAGGTCTTTACAGAACATTTCTTAGATCAATAAAGAAAACCATATGAGTGATACAAAAGTACTATTATTTAAAAGAACTTCGAAGTGTATAACGAGCAAAGTCAAAAGTGTCGTACAAAGTTATTATATGGTCTAGCATTATATGCGGTTATATTATTAGAACAAAGTTTTGGAATTTTTTTCAAAATAATAAATAAAGTGATAAGTGTGATACAGAAATTACTATTATTTATATGCAATTATTGCTAAATACTAAAAACTGCTTTACTATTTAGAACACATGCTATATTAATATATTAATATATTGATATAACTATATGTATAGGTCTTCTACGTAGCATGCATGCTATGCTATATTGTAGACTTCTTTGTTTCCCAAGTTATTTTGCGGACTTTCATTTAAAGTGAAAACTTGGACGGAACGAAGTTCGAGTTTCACGGTATTAATTTCCGTCTAGGGCTTTTCCACTCGCTGACGCGTCCTTCTGGCGTCCATCTTTCATTCCATTCGAGCAATGCAGCAGCACTTTCTCCCATTTTTCCAGACTCTTCGTATCATCCTTTTCCAACGTGAAGAATTTCCTGCATTTTTGAGGTCGGAAATTCTTTGCGGTACTTTTGGCTTTATTACTATGAGCAATAGATATCCATATACTGAAAATTACTGAAAATCATGCGAAATATGCAAGCTTTATGAAAAACTTGGTGCTTCCAAGTTTTATGTATAGTCAGTTCAGAAAACATTCACATAAACATTGTCTATATTCTAGAAAGCTGCTATATAACTCTACGCATCAGTTTCTGCCGTTGGTTTTTTTGCAAAGCTTGATCGAATAAAAAATGATCAAAATTAACATTACAACGAAATGAATGCTGCTCTTATCAATTTTTATTGTTTAATTTAGTATTTTGCGGCATTTATAGATTTTCTTAATGTCTGTTTCATCTGGTATATATTTACGAATGATAATATAGCTGCGTGTAGCTCAATACAATTTCTGAGGTGTTGTTTCGTTTGAATTGTCCGATGAAGAAATTTATTATTCAGCATCCTTACATGCTCCCTCACGCTCTCTCTGATTCAGTCTTCGCTTTTTAGAACATCCGCCGCCTACGTCGCCTTTTTTTTCACATTTTTTTTCTCGTCTTTATATTGCCTCACATTTCGCTTTGTGGTACTTTTTTCTTCTGCGACGAAGCAAGTAGTCTTCCTGTCACTTTTATTTTTCTTTGAAGCTACGGAGACTCCTGGGAATGCATGATTGCATGGGAAATTATTTTATTTAATCTTAGTTACACTTTCCGTTAAATATGTAGTTTAGAATCATTAGGTCAATTTGCATGTAAATTTTCGGATATGCAATAATCGAATTATTCTTAAAGCCTTTCTGCAAAGAATTTTTGTTTCGACCTTTATTTCAGTCCCGAAATACATGCAATAAGTTTTCAATGACAAATTAATTATTTTATTATACAATTAAATATTATCTTAGAATACGTGGACAATATGAATCTAAGTAAAGTCTAAAATATTTCATGATATTTTGTTAAAGTAATCTGCTTTATAAATCATTTTAGTAATATGAATTTGGTTTTTAAATATCGTTTCAATATCCGTCCTGAACTATTTTGTTATCCATAGAATATAGTGAAGTAAAAACAATTCGATTATCGCGATATTACAGCGGTATAATCAACGAGCAGCAACATCTGATTTACGTAGGTTATTGATTCTGTGCTAACGAATTCCAAAACATCGACCAACCCGAATTTTATTAACGTTTTTAACAGGGATTTCATGTCACGTTTAGGCCCTATGAATCGCGTAGTTTCCGCCCAATTAAAATCCAGTAGCAGTAGCAACAAATTCGTTTTATACAACTTTAATCCCGACATACACCATTATGTTAGTAAAGCTCACCACGGGACCATTGAACAGATTATTTTTGACTGATCGGGACATAGATCTCATACGAAACCAATATCAAATAAACCGCACCAGAATCAAGACATACAAAACGACAGCACCTACAAACTTTCTATAAAACTTTGAAGTTTTTCAAGTCTACACGTTGGCTTGCACAATGTGACAAAAATGTTCTAAATATCTTACTGGCAATTTTTATAATTCAAGATAACCCTAGAAAAAACATGTTAATTAATCGATCCGATGGATAGTCAGAGGATTAAACTTTAAATGAAATAATAAAGCTGCGGGAAATATTTAATAATTATTGAAAAGCTTGGGCAGGTAATTTCATTTTCAATTTAGAAATTCTATTAGCCGCGACGTTAACAGTGAGTTACAGAAAAGATATGTGTCACGCGGTCGCATTAGGCACAAGAAATGGCGCAACGTAATTGCTGGCGTGCGGACTAATGAATTGTAATGATAGTGGAAATTCCCCGCAGCAGCCCACCAGCCGAGAACAGAGAATAATAAAAGTATCGTAGGGTGCGCCCTGAGATAGTCACGTCACATAGATACATAGATATAGCGATACATTATATTGACCCACGTTCAAATGCATCGCTAAGGTGGATTAATACTCGCTCGAATTTGCATGTTGCAAAGTAAATCGCTGCAGTACCGACACAACCCAGCATAACTACGCTAATTATCATAGTTACCGGTAGACACGTCGACGTTCAAAAGACTGCATATCCCAGAACAGTAAAATAAAGAAACTTTCAATGCAATCGGACGCCTTTGTTCCTGATACCTCTCGCTTGGGGATTTCAACACGTTTCTATTCTTTGATTTTCCTGCGTTCTTTTTTTCCGGAAACTTTACAACTAGAAAATATCCGAAAAGTGGGCAGCTTGTACAGTTTATATATGATAAATATTTTTAAATTACTTATATGTAAGTTTATTATTCTTAACGAGTATTCACCGGTATACAGATCTGTCTTGTGATAACAGTTGTTGATATGAAAATATCAAGGTCTTGATTACGACTTCGATGATTTTTATTGTGGGACTCTAAAAATGTATGTATATAATTTTGATAATTATTTCAATTAGCCTGAGTCAGATGGAAATGTTATCAAATTCATCCAGCTGGAAATGTTTGGCTAATTCATCATTTTATTGATTGATCGTCGACAATGTTAATCGAAACGTTATGTGTTAAATGCACATTACGGTTTTCTATTATTTTACACGAGGCAGTGTGGGATGGATTTTACTGTTTTAAGGTTTTACTATTATTTATAACGAAAGGACACCCATCAGCCTGTGTGTATGAGAAAGGTAAAGAAATTTCTTATAATTTTAAAAAATAATAAAAAATCTCCTTAAAGAGATAAAAATGTGTCAGATTTTTTTGCAAGGCTCAATAGTATATAGAATCACAATACGGTGGCATCTTGTTTACGTCTAGAATTATGACTGCAGACTTTATGCCCATACACTCGGTGTTTTATGCCATGATGAATGCGCAAGATAATTCGAATTGTCATATGGATTTCTATGCTTTACGTGCTTGTATCTGAAACTGAAGATATATATTTAAAAAAAAGTCTCTTGGAGATTTTAGGAGATATACTTTAAAAGCGTTCGATTGTCATTTAAGTAAGTCAATGGAAAAGATTGTTTGTATCATCCGTATTTGACGGGATAAGGATGCAGCTGCGTGTATAAATTTCAGATTATCGTGGCCAATGGCGGCCGCTGGCTAAGGGTAGAGTTCTATCAAATAAACTTAACAGCGTAGAACCATTAGTCACCTCCGCTTCCTCCTCTTCCATTGCTTAAAGCTTCCAAAGCTTTCACGGCGCTTCCAGGGCCGAAAGCGCGTCTACATGAGACAACCAGAAAAACGGATATTTTATGCTGTGAAATTACACGCGTTTCATTTGCTCGTGAATTATCTTTGTTTAATTAGCATGAAAGGTGACAGACCACTATTGTACTGCTATAGGATGCACCAACCTAACCCATAATGTTTTCCAATGGACAAAAGCTTGCAATTAAAATACATTTTTACAGTGATTTGATAATCATAAAAATCTGAGAATTTCTATGGAAGTTTGAATGTTTGTAAATATGCCTGCTTTGGCCTCAGGGTACTTCTCGATTATAAAGTTAGTAAGATGAATGTTATTTGCATATTATTATTAAGTTGAGCGACTCATTCGATAAATTATCTTTGTTAAAGTTAGAATTTTCGTGGTTCTTCGACTGCAGAAGTGTTGTTCTTATTTGCAATAATATTCTCAATCAAATATAAACTTTACAGTATTGTAATTTTCGTTTTGTAAATCTATTATTATCAATCTTATTTTCTTTTCTTTCAGGAATGGAGGCTATCATGTCTGAATTCTTCAATGATACGACTACAGCCTTTTACATTATATTAATCGTTTGGATAGCCGATCATTACGATGCAATATGGTGTCATACAGCGGTGACCAAACGCCATTGGCTCAGGTACGAGATAATTTTTTTCTGCCTCCGGAAATTCAATTGCAGATGCTAAAATCGATCTTTGAAATAATGAAAATTTTCAGCTGCTTGTAACATAACGTAATTACGGAAATTAGTAAACACGAATTTAGCATCTCTCAGCGGTGACTCGGATAAATGTCACCGACTTTATACATTGCTGGAACCTTATAATTTACATTTTTTTTTTCTCTAAATCAATAAAGTTGATGTAACACATTGTAGGAATTGTCAGAGATATACGCTCTTAAAATGAATTAGTGAATATTCACTGATTATCAATGAATAGTCACTGATCATTGCAGTTATAAATGAATCACTGACAATCGGTAAAATTCTACTAATTGAATCAGTGAAGTCGACATATCTACTGATTGAATCAGTACACATAAAAAAATGTTCTGTGAATATTACTACAATATGAGTATTTTATGTGGTTTTGACCGATAATTATATGGACAACATTCGCAATTAAAAGAAAATTTAGAAAAATGCGTGCGTGTGTAACTCGTGATTGGTATACCCGTAGGAAAATTTCTCATTGCCAATGGTTTTTTTCCAAAGGTAATGAATGGTTTTCCATCGATTTCCACTGATTTACCACACATTATCTTTGGCAAAAAACCATTGGCAATGGGGAATTTTCCTACGGGTGAACCTGTTCCAGAGCTCCTATAACACGAAACCACTGATTTAGCAGTGGATTAGACCTGAAATCACTATTTCTTCAGTGAATTTTCGAACAACTGAAACAATCTGTGAAATTTTCACTGATTCATTTTTAGAAAGTATGTTGTACGGACATCTTATGACAAACTAGTGGATTCCCGTAGCAGAGTTTCCCATTGCCAATGCTTTTTTGCTATAGGCAGTGTGTGATGGATCAATGAAAATCATTGGAAAACCATTCATTACCTTTGGCAAAAGAGGATTGACAATGGAAAATTTTACTACGGGTTGTTAACAAATTTTTCCTTCGAAATTTCGTAAAAAAAATTTTGGGAAATACAAATAAAAAATAAAAATAGCTATGGCGTTATCTGCAATGTTCACAAGTAGGAATTACAATACGTTGTGTATACTAAAATGAATTCACGCTCAGTACTCGAGGCGTGACTTCTTTCGTAGTACTTTCATCATCCATTTCTTTTTCTCGATTATAGTTTCTTGGGTCAAGGATTCGATCGATCATTATTGAAATGGGATGGGAATGAATTCCAGAAGAAAGTCTGGAAAGAAAAGAAACTGTAAAACGGATCGATCATTGAATACTCGAATACGAAAGGCTCCACTGTAATGTTTTAAGACCATTAGGGGGTAATAACGTAATAGAGTCTGAAAAACAATTATGATTAACATTCCCTAGGATAAGTGTTGACTCCCGGAGACGTTTGAGTAAAATTCAACATTTTTTAAAACTTTATACAACATAATTAAATTTTTTCTGGTAATTATTCTTCAGAAATGTTTTGGCAATTTTTTTCTAATGTACTGTTATTATGTAATATCTCGAGAGAAATAATAGGATTGGTGGTATTTTGCAATTCATAGAAATAATATTCCAAGGTCTTCAAATGAAATTATTTTTATCACTACTGGATGCTACAAAATTTGTTCAATTCCTTTGCAAATCAGTTGAGACGAAGAACAATAAAAACGTGTATTTTTCTTCGTTCCTAGAATTTGCATACTAAATTGCAACACTTTACGACTTTCGGTTTCAATGTTATAAAATAATTGTCGATGCTGGACACTCAAAAAAATGGTAAAACATTTTAAAAATCGACTGGGCTAAAAAAGAAAAAATACGAGTATTTTTTTCGTCCCTAGAATGGCCATACCAAGTTGTAGCCCTTCATGATTTCCAGTTTTAGACTTACGGGATACTTGTAGGTCCTATACGCTCTAAAAACAGTTAAATTCTATTAAAATCGACTCTACGTAGTAGAATGTCTTAAGGATCATAAAAAATTATGGACATAGTATGGGGGAAGTATGGCAAAAGAATGAGATATGTGTTGGATGTGGGGCTACGCACGCGAATAGCCCGAGTAAAAATGTCGTTATGTCGAATAGATCAAATTTTTTATGTTTATTGTATTAGAAATTCGAGAGCCATTTTGTCCGCAAAATAAGATATTAAAAAGCAAAAAGTATAGATAAAACAGAAACTCTCTCACACTTCTGTGTTACGTCCGTTCACAAAGAGAGATCTATCACAGATCTGCGGAAGATCTTCGAGTATTCCAACTTCGAAGATGACCTAATGCAAATCTTAGACTGATCCTTCCCACATCAAGTACAAGATGATTGCAGCGAAAGAGTCATTTCTGGTCTAAAACTAATCATTCGCAATAACCAGATGTGCAAATATCGGATGTCGGGTAATTTCATTTGCCGTACGTGAAATACACAAAAAATAATATTCTATTCGCAACCTGCGTTGAATTCGGGAGGGATGCCGCTAGAAAAACAATTTTACGTAGACAAGCGAAGGCCATACAACTTCGCGACGCTCGAAATGGTTTAGGTTCGATCTTGGATCTAAACTTTTTTTCTTGCTTTTTTGAAAGTAATAATAAAATA
Organism: Pachycephus smyrnensis; assembly: GCA_030142225.1. NCBI lineage: Eukaryota > Metazoa > Arthropoda > Insecta > Hymenoptera > Cephidae > Pachycephus > Pachycephus smyrnensis. The sequence continues at coordinate 79,065 of JARQST010000578.1, forward strand.
CAAAATATTTTCTTATAAGTCTTATTAGATAATTAACAATAGCTGCTAAAAGAAGTCCATCGGTTAAAACACGATTTTATTATTCATGAAAATGTATCGCAAGGTTCTACAGAAAGTCGCAAAAGTGTAGCCAGAGTCTGGAGATGCGCGAGGAGACATAAAGGCATAGAAATAATATTTCGACATTCGTGCATACGTCCTAGAATACCCCAAACTAGTACAAAACTCTTACTAGACTCTTACTAGACTTTGGCCAGACTCTCGCCGCACTCTTGCTAGACTTTTTATTTGGTACATGGACGGTATGCTCGATGAGAGTTTCCCCTTGACTTTCGTTCATTTTTAAGAATAATAAGACCACGAATAATAAAAAAATAAAAATAACATCAGTTCTGAATCACCCTATATACTACAATCATTATAAAAAGTACGAGTGTATCATAATCCAAGATAAGGAAAGTTTTATAGAATTTTAATAATACTATATAATGAATTGCTAGATAATTCAAGCAGAATGAAAGATTCTAAGAGCCTAAGATTCCTTTGTTACAATCGCTCCAATTAGCTGTTAAATTTCTTATTAAAAGAAGAAAAAAGAGTACAAAGAAACTGACGGAAAAAAAATCAAGAAAAATGTCAGTTACTGACTACTTTTACTTCTCCAAGATTACGAGTGGTGAAATCTTTTCTGAAACAGAAAGACTCTTGGAACAGTCACTGATAACATCTCGCTGATAGAGTTTCCTTCGCTCATGACAGACGTATCGACCACACGAAGAAGAAGGAAGCCCTCGTTATTCGGGGTCATTTCCTAGCGATTAGGCAAATCAGATATTTATCATAAAGTCTGGACGAACCAGGCGCCCTGTTCTTGTCAGCTGGAAGACAGCAAAAGAATAGAAGGACAGTAAAAAGAATAGAAGGAGAGGAGAAAAAATGTTGAAATAAATGTCAGAATGAGACAAAAAAATGAAAGTATAGAAAGTTAGTCGATCAATGGTGCTGGTATTGGAATCGGTCATAGCAATAGTATTGCTACTGGCAAAGTGGAGGCTCGGTTGCAAGAAGGATGATCGGAATAGCGTTTAATTAAAAAGGATTAAGCTGTGGTAAGTCCTTAGTCCTGGACGGGACAAGCCGTTGCTGGTTTACTCTTTATTCCGGACTCACGTTGGACTAAAACCGATCAAAGTGTCTACCCCGGCGCAAAGTAGCCTTTGTCAGACTCTCACGAAGTGGCTTTACCCACGGAATGAAATCTCCAGCTTGGCTCCCGGGCAGTTCTTTCAAGAAAATCATGTCGCGTCTTCCGGTTGAGTGCTCTACTCGACTCCATTTTCTTTCTCGCGAGTATTTCTCCTTTTCTCACTTGATAGGAGCCTTTGCGGTTTATCTCACTTCCGCTCGTCATTTTCGGCAACATCACGCTTCGCTTCACGCATTACTCGTACACTTCGCTCTTTGCTTGTCCATTTCATTCTAATCACTAATCTAGGGCGTAAGTTCATTCTTACCTCCCTGTTCTTGTACCTATTTAAACCCACCCTAGATGACCTTTTGGAATTTGGTTCAGTGTACACGCGTTATCTCTCAGTAATTATTAAATGTATATACTCAGTACATTTGGTACCAATACCTGCGCAGTCTCTTTGCAGTTCATTTCCTAAATGGCAAGCAACGCTTCATTCCTTTCAGGAGAAAACAATTCTTGTTTACCTTTTTGAAGATTGAACAGTCACTAAGCAGGCCGTATGAGAACGTATAATCGGTCTAAGCACGCAACGTTGAGCGATCGTAATTCCATAAACAGAGGTCCAGAGATACCAATTTAGTATGGAAGTTATTGACAGGTATGCAACAGTTGCCAACAACCTGTATTTTAGAACGATGATCTCTTTACACTCGATGTAGCTTTGCTAGTTGGATCTGAGTGGGCGGGCGACGTGGGTGTGGATGAAGACGAAAGTGACAAATGTGACGACAGTGGAATGGGGCATTAGAGACATTACGCGACAATTAAACAGATCTAACGCAATAATGGTCCGTTCGGCTCGAACTGTTCAGGACACAATGCGACCGAGTTAAGGGGGAAGCAGAGGACGTATCCTCTGAATCCTCCCAATCCTCCCAGACCACCTTAAAATACATGGGACGCAATCCTCGCCAGTGTTCTATGATCCTGCGGCTCTTCTGTGTAAGTGTCAACTGATCCAACGAAATTGAGACTATCACTGACTAGTGAATCTCATCCGTTTATAACCAAACCTTGCGGCTAGACTATTACCACGGGTCATCGGGTTTTAATTAGGAACCTGGCTACCATTTGCACCGTTTGTACAGTTTATATCGATACGCCTTCTCCACCTCTTGCTGTCGTCCTTTCACAATGTCCACAGGAATTCTATCGCTGACGACAGACAGTTTCAACTCGATTATTGGATAAATGTTGTGTTCGTTCTATCCAGTTTTGACAGTTACGAAAAATTCATGCGCGTATATAAGTATACCATATTATTTTTGTTATTGACTAATCCTTAAACCTTACCCAGGGGTGTGAGATACCCCAGAAGTTAATTTTCCATGTGCCAATTCCTGAGCCTTAACTCTTGAACTCTAAATTACTTGATTGTGACGCCTAATAGTTCCTAAATAAATCTGTAATTTTGAAAATCTCTTCAATATTAAATTTGACCCTCGACCAGAGAAGAAAATACATCTGTAGTGTCATACACCCCTGAGTACTAATAGTGAGTACTGAAGTATAATTAGGGTTTAAAGGTTAAGTATGGTTTGTCTTCCTTCAAAAGGGTTCTTATTAAAGTTCTGTTATGGGGATTATAACAATTGTTTAATTTGTGCAAGCGAATTATTTACTCGAAGTATCATTCTGTTATTAAATATCGTTGAATAGTGATTTGTATAATTAGTGCAGAAAAGAAAAAATCAAATATTTACGTCGCATTCAAGACGTCTCGAGTTATAATACAGCAGTGTAATAATCGGGTTACTCTGTAGATATTACAGTCCAATGTACCAGCATATTTATTATGTAATACCATAAGGAAAGCCCACCTTTGAATGTCGGTATAAGCATATCAATATTAATAAGCGACGGGTTTTCAACAACGCGACGAGATAAAATCTGACTGTAATGTATCGCTGTGTATAAAATTTAGCTTGCACGTAACCTCCACGTTACCTACATTTTTTTTTTGGCGTGACGGATTGGTACGCATCATGTCGTTGCAGTATGACGTTCCGACATAAGCTCGTACTTTATAAGCGAAGTGTGATTAAAAATTCAATCTACGTCTGCCTTATCGTTGCGCATTTGCGGCCCGTTGGGGTTTTTCATACAGAAAGCGTTATTGGAATTTGATTAGCATCCTCGATTCGGTATACCTTTTATTTATTGCTAGGTGTAAACAATTGATTAAACAGTATCAGCAATGCTATCTAATTTTAGGTTTCGATTGCGAAACTTGCTCTCTATTAGAGCATTGATAATTATACTAATTACGTACTTGCCACTTGCGCACAATTTGATGAAATACTCGACGTACGTGAGTCGATCAATAACTGAAGGTTTAGGAAATGTGGTGTCGGATTATTTTCCTCTTATCCCTCCACTATTTTTTTATGTTTTTACTGTGGTTACATTTTAGTCAATTATTATTGCTGCCTAAGCATCACATTACTAGATCGAAGCCACACCCGAATCGAACACTTTTCGAGACTCACCCTTTATACTCATACTGTAAAACTAATATTCTGCTAATATGCATAACCTTAGCAATAGAAACAATAACAGGCATCGCGACGCGTAAGATTTTCACACTTCCCAAGCCCTTTTGCCCACATCTTAAGGGTATACAAACGGCGCCGAATTTCGACTTGAGGCATTCTACCACTAACGACTGGCTAACTTACAACAGTATTAATGAGCAAACCGTCTTGAGCAACGTGGCAATCAGATCCCATGGCTATTACTTTGTAAAGATACTTTTTTTTTGTATATACACGCGAAGAGTGAGGTAGAGCGACCTCTTCACAACAGCTGTCTTGTGCATTCATGTTGGAACGTCACCGTGTGGCTTATCGCCATAATAAATTAAAGTATCTTGACAACTCCTCACGTAGTGTTAGAGAAGACAATCTTTTTTAAAATTTCACTATTTGAAGGTCACGACCTGAAATTGTTCACGTTAAATGAAACAGTGGTTTGTAATCCTCATAATCACATTCAATTCTTGCATTACAACTCTAATAATGTGCCTAAACTCGAACAGCACACGTATAACATCTTCCCTTATTAAAATGCACAGACATCCTATATACAAACAAACCTACTGTTATTGTATAACCATATCATAATAATAATCACTTCTTATACTAATGAGAATATATCTGCAGAAAGTGGCGCGCCGATTGATTCTCTGAAACGTAAAACATTCATACAAGCTACTGGTGCATATGCATATGTATCTATATATGGGGCATTCCATGCCAAATTACCAAGCGTTTGATTTCGACCATTTTTGATTTGGCTGATTTTCTTATCTTTTAGTATCAATTGAAAGTAACATCCATTGTTTTTTGTGGATTTTTATTTCGATCCCTGATCGAGATATGAATTTTTGAAAGATTTCATGTTACAAAATTTCATATGGATATAACTCAGCGAAAGAAGTGATGCTCTTACTTTTGTCAGTATCATTTTTTTTTGCTGAATTATACCCATTTGAAATTTTGTAACATGAAATCTTTCAAAAATTCATATTTCTTGTGTGAATGTTTCACGTTTCAGAGAATGTCAGCGCATACAGTGGAACCTCGATAATTCAAACTATCGTGGACCGACCCAAACTCGGATAATTGAAAAACTCGGATAATACGGTTTCCATTTTGTAAGGAAATAAAAGTACATTTTATGGAATTAGACGCTACTAATTGCGTCTACTGCAAACGTATACTCTGGACCAGCTAATTCCTGGGTGTATGATAGGCTAAATACTATGTGAAAAATTAGATCCATGCATTAACTGGACAGAGTGTACAGTGGGAAGCAAAAATTATTCTCTAAAATACTTTTGTAAATTGATGCTATTACACTATAAACAAGAAGGCCATTAGTGCTCGCTAGTGTACCACTGAACGCCAGTCACGAGTGTCAATACACGTCTTGACAAGCTCGAATAACACAGGTTCACGCGAATCCAATGCGAGCTCGAATAATCGCGAACTCGGATAAAGTGGGCTCGAATAATCGGGATTCTACTATAATTTCAATACGAGGCACCCTAAAGGTTAGTTTCTTTAAACAAAAATTTTGTTAGCTTACATAGATAAATATGTACTACTTTATCATGCTTAGTGCACAAAAGTGTTTTTTGACATAAATTCAATGCAGATAATAATGAAAGCTCTATTTAACTACCCACTTACGTACGTCGTTATATTATTTCCTGGAGTTGCGTACAAGTAAAAGGTGTATAATTAATCTATGCTCAACTAAAGGGCAAGCTTATCGCTTATGAACACTTGACATGGATACATTGACATACTAATCTTTATAAGCCAATGAGATGAACAAAATTTTGCGAGGATGTATGCGCGCTCGGAATCTCGTTGCTTGTATTTTCTTGGTGAAGATGGGAAAGGTATTGCGAAGTTTCGAAAGTGAAATGAAAGAGAAATTTGAACTGGCTCGTAGCACTTTTTGAGCATCGTATCACAAGCAATGCGAATGGAAACGGCCGAAGGCGCAGATAACGGAAAGTTTATCGATTGCTTTTTCCTAGTGTATCCTATGCTCTGTTTTAAAGTTACCTGCCTTATATTATATATTAGATATGATACAAAATCGTGCGAAGCTATAACGCAAGAGACGAAATTTCTTTTGTAAACTCTCTGCGAACTGACAATGTTTACTTTTCATGATTTTTTTACACGATCGCATGGATCCCGTGAGAATGTCTTATGCAACCGTCATTGCAAAAAAAGAATATAGATTGCGGATATCCTACTCGGCCTACCCCGAAGGGAACACGAGGGACAGAGAAGACATGCAACTTATGCGATTCCTAGACGCGTCCTCGGCGATCCAAGGTCTAAAGAACCAACACTACCTTATGTTCACTGAAAAAATGAATTTTCACAGTATATCCTGAAATACCATAGTCTATCATAACGACCTAGAGATATATTAATTTATGTATTAAAGTATGACTATTAATATTCGTCGGTATGTAAATTATTGCCATAATCTTTAGGTGTCTTCACACTGCTATAGAAATTCGGGGATTCAATTCTCAGATTTCGTGCTTTTTGTGCCCGAAACTGGTATCTCATTTTCCTCCGTATTGGGCGCCAGGTTCTTCCGGAAGCACTACGAGTACTTCAGGATTCCGAAACGACCCTCCAACTAACCCAGCTTGCTGAGCCGCCGGGGATCTTCAGGATAAGAATCAAATAACACAAAAGATTTCATTCGATTAACAATCAATTAATTTTGTTTATTATGAATTTGGACGGCGCAAACACACACTTACAATACCACGTACTTCAAATTTTTAATATCAATTTATAGAAGAAAACAAAAAAATTGGGATATCAGATCTATTAACCCGGCATTACTCGCATGGGGTGATCACGTCACTCCAGCTCAATGCTATTTAAATGGGGAATAAAATCGCACGAGCATGCCAAATTGCCAAATACAAAAAATTCCCAAAAGAACAATTTATCGCCGTTTTCGCTATCACGCTATCAAGATAAATTTTTGCATAAAAATCAATATACGAACGCTAAATTACTGAGGATAGAGGATCCTTTCAAAATACGAACTACATACAAAGGAATTCATTTGAACAAATTATCGCCAGTATTGCGATCACGAATCGGTAAATCTCAAAGGAACTTGTTTTTCTAAACGGATGTTTCAGTAAATTTCATCGGGCGATTCCTACGTCGAATAAACGCGATAGACATTGATAAACAATTAAGAAAACTTTACAATAAAATAAATATTGGAACTTAGACAACTGAGACGGTTCTCACTATAATACTGCCGCTAGGCGGAATCTCGTGTCTGAACTGGATCACCAATGCAATCAAACATGGGAATACTCTCCCTAGCGCACAGGCACTAACAAACAAATAAGAACAGAAATCGTTCGCACTAGAGTTCGTCGCTTACAAAATAAAATGCACGCTTACTAGATCACGTCGAAAAAGATCGAGATTCGAAGATTCAGGCCTCCCAAGACGAACGCAGCTCCTCTCAGCTCCCGGAAACTCTTCAGCAATCCTCAGGAGATTTCTCGCGTATTTCCAGAACGTCTCGGCCTCTCTTAGGTGGTAGTTCGTCTTCCGCTAACCAGATCGCACCACCCCCGATCTACTTTCTGATCTTCGCGAAAGGTACAATCGATCTCGACGACAACGGGTTACCCCAACTTTATCGAACGTCCAGATAAGAGTCACGAGCAATTCAAACGAGCAATCCAAACGCGTCACTTATCGTACGTGAGACTTGCAGCCCTTTCCTTTCGCTAATAATATGCGACTGGTTCTGCGGACCGATCCTTATATCCTACCAGGCACCATGCACAAAAATTCGAATTAAGGATCATTCTTCCCTTGCTTCGTGAATCGCTGACAATATTCATACGCCTTTTCGCGATTATTTAATATGGGCATCCCACCTCATATGGCTCCCCAGCCCTTGAAGTAGGTGGATCCTGCCTGGCCGCGTTTCCTCTACGCCTATGCCGCGAATGACCCCGTTCCCACTGAGGTCACTGAAGGGTGATATCCAGCACGTCACAAGATATATGTATATCGTGTACACCTGCAAACGTCTGTATTCAAAGTTTCGGATGATCCGGTGAACCGATCGGGTTGAAATTTACATGAGAAATGTACACGAGCATTTCAGACAACCAAGATTTCCGGTTCGAAAGTTTCGCCCTTAAGAAATAATGTTTTTTGGGACGTTACAATAAGATGGGACCTGATGATTCATTTTGTTGTGTTATAATGAAAACCAGTTTGTCTAGATATTTTTGTATTTTCCATTTATATATATACAATATTGTATTAATAAAAAGTATAAAAACATTGTACGTATTGTACCGATTGTGCAGAAATGGCGGTAATATTTTACATAATGTTTTAACATGTACCTAGCATAAAATTAGGATCTGTTTATAATTTCTGCATCGCACTGTACATATATCAAAGCCAGAATTATTCTCCCGTTATCAGCAATCCGATAATAATCATATCGGCTTGGATCCAAGTAGAAAAATATTTGTACATTGATTCCATTGACTGTTTATTGTCGGTTGCATTGAATGTATGTAAAGTAAAATTTATTAGAACGCTATTTCCTTTGTAATATAAGAATGAGATTGAGTTTAAAGAGAAAGCATGACTGTGGGTTGTATTAGGTATCCAATCAAAAGCTGTATTTTTAATTTAGCGCGAGAAGAGCTTTTCTTTCGACCTTCTCGAGCTTCTCTCTCGTTCACTCAAAAGTCTCTCTGTTTCCTAGTGGGCTTTTTCCTCCTCCAGTATCCCAGATTCTCTTGGCTCACTTACTCGGGGATTTTTTTTACCGCGTTCCTACTTTCTTTAGCGTTTTCACCCTCATCGTTTTTCCCTTCTGGCGCCCTTTTGGACGCCAGAAGGAAGCATTTCTTTTGAGAGTACATGCAAATATATATAAAATGTAATGTAATATAAAATAAAATGCGAGAGGATCAGGTTACGCTCGTTACGTATTTCATCTTTTGTCGCGCTACTCTCGTATCTTTTTCACACAGCCGAAACTTTTCATCGCATAAAAATAATTTACCAATCTTCAACCGTTGTCTTCGACGCTGGCTACGACAATCACGACGCTAAAGCTACATAGAACGCATCATGTACGACAAAGAAAGGGAAAAGGATCAAACAATTATTAACATATTATTATTATTAACAGTATAGGTGATATGGGCCTACGAGTTGTCAATGCTATACTTATTGTTATGCAACAGATAGTTGAGCCTTGGTGAACGTGGATATCAATTGGTAATTAGCAGACCTAGGTTTATCAATGTATAGCTGACATTTTTGTGACGTGAGTGGCGCCATCTGTGACATATTTTCCGAAGTTTCGTCGTTACTGTAATAAGTACTGAAAGATCACGCAATAGAGATCGTCACGCTCATTACTTCAATAATCAATCCACGTCAAATCGGTTTGGTCCATGATCCTCTTGCATGGGAGTAATTGCACAAACGATGGGGTCCTTGTTGGCGCATACAATAGTTCTGGTAGCTCGTCAATGGGGTATTGTCGGCTGCATGAAAGGTGTCGTGACGTTGCAACGGTTTAAGGTAACGCGTAGGTTTGTTGGCTAGTAGGAGTTGGGGATGGCTCTGTTGGTGCTTGTTGGGAAAGTAGGTAAGGGCGGGCTTATGATGGATGAAGAGGGCGTGGACAGCATCTCGTGTTACTAACTTCGGTGGAGAATTGTTTTTGGACTCCACTCCTGGTACATTACTGTATTGCTCAAAGCTAAACAAAGTCAGACAAATGTTTGCCGACTTCGAGTTCTATAGCCAGTTCCGTATCCATTCCAGGAAGTTTCACATGTAATTAATTAAGACTCCACATCTTTTTCAAAAGTACTCTAGGCTCTTCGTGGAATTCACAAAATTTTTTAACTTCTCTTTGTATTCTTTTTTTCTTATCATATATGACATGTTCATTTAGATTTGTATTATACTTTACGAGACATATTCGACGAAGTGTCAACAAGTATGAGGCGTAAACTTAGAATTGTCAATCTAAGAGAATAGATGGGAAATAATCGAATGGTTTATTTTTTTCTGGTACTAAATATTATTTATAAACTTGATAACCCACGTAACGGTGTGATTGATGACAATCATATCATTCTAATCCGGGTCAATTGATTTTTCTCGTTGCCGTAATCTCCTTTCGGCGAGTAATTTTCTTCCTGTAATCACTTTCCAGGAAAATTCTTGAGTAAAACTTGTGGGGTTCCCCAAAATGAAGTACTTCCAGGGATACCTAAACGGTTTATTACGGTTTAATAGGATTTGGTTAATTGTTTCGGGAAAATTGTTTTGTCGAGAATGATTCCTACATAGAGCAGAATGAACGATATCGATGGACTCAAGATTATTTCTGAAAGGGGAGAAATTTACCTGACTTTTCGAAAACAAATGAGGCTGACATCATTCGATTTATTTGACGAAATTAATGTAAATTAGTTGTGGCGACTGGAAGTGCGACCCCCCTCTCCCCCTCCACCACAATAAATAAGTACATCGATGAGGTCAGTTGTAAAGTGACAATGAAATGACGTTCAATGCAGTCAGTCGCTAGGAGCTCATTCTTTCGTAACAAATATTTGCATTTAAAGTGCTTTTCTGAAAGTTGCGAATTTCATATCTGCTTATTAGCCGAAGAACCCCTAGGATCGTGTATCAATGTGATTGTACTCTCGGTGATCACGAGATTTCATTAAAAAATTCAGCAAAACCAAAAAAAAGAAAGTCATAATTACTATTTTATGCAGTGGTCAGGGCACAAATAACATATTTCATCAGGTAATTCTTTTCACTTTGTACTCAGACCATGCTAGAGCCATAGTGCCGCCTCAGATCATAGTCGATATGGTAACTCAACAAATATGTACGTTGTTGAATCATTCACGATAATGATATTTATTTCCCAAATATTGAATGAAATATCGTTCTCCATAACAAGTTTGCTGTTGTGTTTGGGCGATCAGGGATTTTAAAAATCTCTATGGACGTTGCACCGAATAAACGAAATCTGTTGTGATTGATAATTTTTATTATTTAAAAAAAATCCGATCCTTTAAGCAATACAACGTTTTAACGCCGAAGGCAGTCATGCTTTTTCAGCTAGTTACGTTACGAAAGAAAAAAAAACATATAATACAGTTCATATGTTATCCCAAAGAGCGTTTCCGGTTTTATCCATGGCCAGTATCGCGAGCTCGATAAATGCTTTTGGAAAATAGTTTTCAGTAGCAGCGCGAGTGTAAAAATAATTTGCGAAAATGTTAGTGTGTAACGGCGAGTAGGGCAATAGTCGTAATTATTATAGGAAGAGTGCATTAGGAGCGTTTGGCTTTCTCTAGATGGTATAGGAGCTCCCGCCATTTCTTATGGGCTTTCTATGGGGGTTTCCAGAGTATGGCGTATAACTGTTCCGTGTTATCTACATCTTCAGTTATTTCTCGGCACTCATGGTTATTTCACCCTCTCCGTGAAATTAGGATGTGTCCACTTTAGTCGAGGAGCTCACCGAGACTTTCGCGGTCGCCAAGGGGTCGGAGGTCGACAGGGGTGCAGACTTAGGCAGGGAATGCGCACTTTTCTTCGAGATCCGTAACACACCCTTTCTTACGGTCTGTTCTCTTCACTCCTTTCTTTTTTCTTACTCTCTCTTCTCTCTTTTGCCCTGGGACGCATCTACCTATATAACCCACGGCCACTGCCTTCTATGAGTTCCCTCTCTTCTCTCCCCCTTGTCCGCCGCCACCCAATAGCGCACGTCCCATTTCAGACTGGAAGGACCTTCCCATCCTTCGACCTCTCAACCTTCCAACCTTCCTTTCCCTAGCTTCTACTTACTGCACTAAGCCTCTTCTTTGTTAGAGGTGCCCAAAACGAAAAGAATCTGTGTCTTTTCGAGAATTTATTTTGTACGCTTTAACATTAGCAATAACTTACCTTTTAATAACCTAAATTCAATTGTCCTTCGATTATATTTTAATCTTGAACCAAACATCATTAATTGGCTTGATCAGGTACGTCTGATATTGGCAGATCTTTTTGATTAATTGTTAATTCATTTTTAATTATTTATTGCTCGAATCATTTATTGAAAAGCTAAAAGCTACAGCATAAGTTTTCTATTGGAATGAGAAAGATCGCCGTTCGTTTTGTGCCTAAGGTGTGGACAGTATTTTGTAGTATTCTTTTATTTTATCATTGTACGAAATCGTGAAAGAAAGGACTGTTTTTTTTTTCGGAGTACGTTTCTTATCGAAGTTATTTTGGTATGCTTTTCGAAAACGGGAGTGAGTACCACTGTTAGTAAATATTTCGAGAGAATGTTCCTTGCCAGACTTTTCGGTCCACCGACTGGCCTTCTGCTTTGAGTGACCATACCAACCTATGGCTGTTCATATATCTATATTTATACTTATATATATGCTATATATATCTATAGCTATGGTTTTCTTACATTTGCCAAGCATATATCGGTTCGTTTGGTAGTTTCTTCCCAACCAAAGGTATATCACCCTTATAATTTGTATACTGCAAGCGTTACTGCAGAATGACATTTTTAATTCCGGATTGTATTTCCACCATCCACGGGTAAACCTTCCCCCTAATGAAATCTTGAAAAATCACGTTCCAACATATCCTTTCCCGATGAAATCCTCTCTCTAGTTTATTGATGTATCTACTGGTCTTGTTGTAGATATATATTGTTCTGATTATAGTTGAGAGACTACTTTAAAGGAATTAGCGCAATCAATGATAAAATATTTAAGATTAATCGTACTGTATAAAATTATAGTTTCCAGCAATGAAGGGTAAGGTCGGATAATGTCAGTCGGTCAGGTAAATTGGGCCACTTTGCTTTTCAAATTTTCTAAAATACTTGCTTAAACTACCTGGTGTTGCTCAGGCTTGTTATATCTGGAAAATGCGAAAATCAAAGAATAACAATCAGGGTAAGGGGATGGGGTGTCCAAATTTCATGGTAACTTATATTTTTTACAGAGGTCCTAGAGAGTAACTGTGCAAAATTTGGTCCAGATCGGTCAACGGGATTTAAGAGTTAATAGGGAACATACAGACAGACATAACAATGTCCGCGCGACTGGCAGTACTACAGATCTCCCTATTATGTGCGTTGCATGGAGGGGATACAGCGACGCATGCGCATTGGAGATGGTAGGGGTAGCAATCTTGGTACGAATAGATAGCTAGAAGAGGTTTTTGCAATCCTGCAAGAATATGAGTGGGAGTTACGTTATAACACGTAGCCTATGTTCTAATCTGGCATCTCAGCTATTACCACGCTAATTTTTGAGTCAATAGGTTGAATTGTTTGGGCGTGATTGAGCAACAAAGAGACAACGTTTCATTTTTATATATTAATAATAGGGAGTAGGGAGTAGGGATAGGGATTGATGCAATGTAATAAAAAATGAAAATCATTGCCATCCTCAATCATATGATGGAGGGTAGAAACTTTGTTTTTTATTTATTATATTGTTTAGTTTTTTAATTAAAAAATATAATCCAAAGTGGCACAATTTAACCGACCCGCTCACATTACCCTATTTTATTCTACAATATGGTCCAGGAATGATGGTAGGCTCTCTATATATGTTTGAGATATATTTGCATATGGTCGGTTCGTAACATCAGGTGCACATTTGAGGGACTCTTTTCTATTGTTAGTCATAAGAAGATGGCACCTCTAAATGTAACTGGTTTTATACTCCGACTATATGTATGTAATTTACCAGCATCGCTATCGTACATTATACCTCTTTATAGGCCAGCGCTGGAACTATGGCTATCTTCGTAAACTTGGTCGGACAGAACTTAAAGGCTTGTTCCCTCGTACTTGAAATTACAAAAATATCGTTATTCTTCTTTAAGTGTTTCGAGTGCGATCCGAGCAAGTTAACGAACTTAGTGTATCTCGTTGTTGACTCTACGTTACCATTCGACAATTCTGTGTTCACATGGAAAATAATTTTTATAAAAATTTCATAATAAAATCTTTTGCAAACTTCACTTTCAAGACAATTTTTATTGTCGAATTATCATATCTGATACGGTTTTTTATTTGCCAATAACCACTTTTGTTATCTCTCAGATATTATAAGACTATTGCATCTTTTAATTGTGGATAAATATTCAGTGGTATAAACCGTATAGATTTTACCGTGCACCGTCCATCGAGTGCACCGATTATATTACGTTAACAGAATAAACTCAATATCCATTGGTAGAAGGGTGAATTACTTTATCTAACGCAGCCTTTTTCCCAATAATAAATTTGTTGGCCTCTAAGTTAATCAGAGCGCAATATTCGCTGGTCGGCCTTTCGGAGCATGGTAATCGCATAGCAGGATCTCATGTCGTATTGTAGGCGTAAGTGCGTTCGGTTAGGTGGTCTTGTTTAAAGCGCTACTCGAATGCCTACAATCAGCTGGGTTTGTCCGCAAATAACACTGGAGGATGATTATGATTGAATAAGGTCCGTAATTGAGGCTATTGAGCAATTATATAAATAACACACAAGAGCTTGTGGCCCGGGGTGTTATTTCAACGTTGTAGAGAGGGTGGACAGGCGGGCGGGTCCACGAGGGTCGCTGAGGGCGGCTGTAAGGTGAGATAGAGGGCAGAGGGGCGGTCGGGGGAAAATTACAGTGCAAACATTACCAACGGCGTAGTGGTACTCCACGCGCACACCCGTTAGATGGGGTAAAACGAACGATCATCTCGAATTGCTATGAGCAAAATTCCGCGTAACGCACTTCTTCATTGACGCTTGATTACGATTAATAATTAATGCTATCTCGACGCAACTTTTGAAATACTTTATACATATATTCATTCTTTACTTAGCTCTATATGGAAAATATAATTGGACAACCTGGATGGATTTACAACGATTTTATGAACATTCGATATATAATCACTCGTGGAGTATACTATATTTTAATAAGGGCTCGTGTCTTTCAGGAATTGCACGGGCGAATATATAAATTTAGGGGATAAGGATTATCTAAAAATATCTTTATTCTTTTTTTTTAGAAAATATTTCTAGTACCTACGAGATTGGAAAAAGTTAAAAAATATTATGTCTGTAGTTTTACCAGTGGCGGGAGGTTTAAATCGGGTATTCATTTATTGCGATTGAAATACACAGATGTGCCCGGCTGGTATCCTTGATGATGACGATTGATTATTTATGGTGTACGGAAAACTATTATCTGAGAATTCTCGTGCAGAAAGGTCTAATCTTGGTTAATCAAGGTGCCGTGTAAAACGTCTCGCGAAGGCGTAAGCAGACAGGCGCCAGGGCGAACTTGAGTCTGGCTCCACCGTTAATGGACGAGACTGGGTTCATTCTGCGTGGTTCACCCTTTCGCATTCCGCCAAACGATCGTCTAGCAGTAGGGTGCTCCACGTGGATTCGAAGTGCCAAATTTATCCTCAGAGAAATTACGTCTTTTATATATGTAAGGATTCTTACATTATACTCACTTTTCGTCTTCTTTTCTTGGCAGTGTCACCACCCAGCCATACTCCTTCTGTTTCCTATATTTCTTCTTATTACTCTCATATCATTCAACTTCTTAACAGTTACTCTATATTAAAAATACAAAAACTAAAGAAATTAGTCATTACAGAAAATTTTATTACAAACGTATTACGAGATACAGCAGACATTGTACCGATAACAGCTGTCAACGGCAATAGTGTCGGGTAAGTGAAACGAAGGTACATATCCCTCATGGGTTCAATTGTTTAGGATCAAAATTCATCATTCACAACCTATTAGAGCTCAAATGGCAATTACATTATTTCCAAATGAGGTTCCTTCGCCAAAATTACACCCATGGTATAATTAGATGATTTTCTCGGTAATAATGAACAAGATACAATGTAAACAAATTCCATCAAACTACTAAAATTCAGAGATACGACAAATTATTCAATGTCCTTTACAATTAGCTGTATCGATCTGGAAGAAGTACATAAGATTTTACTTTATACGGAAATAAGTGTGTAAAATTACGTTTAATTTTGTGAAGCAGGTTAAAGATGCATTTTCCTATGCTGTATCTCCACCGTCGTGGATTTAACGAATCGCGTGATGTAATACATATTATGCAATTTCGGTTATAGCATTGGGGGGGGAATTGAATTAAATTATTGAATAATGCAGTGCGGTGTACAGTGTTGGTGTTCTACCATGCACGAATACAGATTAGTGTTTAAAATTGCCTATTTGTACTTCAATCAACAGATACGCGGAATTATCGTAAGTTCTATTAACTTCAATTGAATTCGTGCATTCTCGATTAATGAGATTATTTGTTCTGTGCGAATGAATCGCTTAAGTTCTACGGTGATTTATTACTTTTAGCCGAGAAAGCTGATTGCACTCGATATTAATTTAGCGGGAACGATTTGTATTTTTAAAAAAGTGGAAAGAATCAATAGGAATTCATAGGAATGAGTATACAGCTGGACCGCGAGATCAGTGTGTTTTTCAGGGGCCACTTTCTTACTGGTTATAACGTAAAGAAGTCCTGTGAATATCACACTGATGTTACGAATTAACTATATACTCATTCATATTACTCTTTATTTTGAGGTATGCTCATTATAGCATCTTTTATTTTTTCATTAGGATCATTTTAATTTCGATAATCAATGAGATTTCGAAAGAAATTTTTCTATTTGTGAAAATCATTGTAACTAATATTTATATCCATTGAAATGAAATTATAATTAATAATTCTCGGCCGTAACTTTTAAAGAAAATACTTTAAAAATTGACTCCGCGGAAAACTTATAATAACAAAGAAATTTCTTGATATTCATTGTTATCAATTTTGTTGTCTTAAAAATACATTATTTGTAAAATCAGTGGTACTATTATACATTGTATCTTGAATAGTCATATTAAATATCTTCTTCGCTTTCATGCTTGCCTCATCCTTAATGTCGATGACAGTCAGAATAGTGAAATTTAATAAGCATTATTAAGCTTCGAACGGTTGCAGCATGGGAAGTTTAAATGGGGGCCTAAAGGCAGTTCACGTTTTGCGAGGATCCACGCGTTATTAGGTTCATGCTGTGGCACGTGATTAGTTGTGAATGGACGGTCGCGGTCGGAAAATTAGTCTCCGAAGGATAATTAACCGTAGTAATTAATCGTCTTGACTTGAGAAAGCCAAGCCAGAATACCAAGCAGTTCGGCAAAGCTTTTCGAAGAACGTTAAACAATGTTGACTGAAAAGGGTCCGGACTCTCGGGACCTTCTGCCATCGAGCTGTCTATCGGGTCAGGATTTTCTTTCCTCTTTATATCACATCTTCTTGTTTATGATATCTCATGTTTTATTATTTGGATAATTTACTTATCAGGCTAATATGCTATAATTTGAAAATACCTTCGAATGGATCTTGACTCTCGTCATCCATTCGATAGCATTGATTGATACTGGCATAACACGAACTATCGTTCGAAATGATTCATTTTGGGAAATTATATTTTGATACTTTGATAGGGCTAATCGATGACCGTAGGGCGTTTCGGTTTGCAGAGCCACAGAGCGACAAAGCCACGAAGCATCAATCTTCTGAAACGACGTGTTCACCACTTAGTAGGCTGTCTACAGCTTCTACTATAATAAATTGACCAGCTTGTACATATATGTGCATTGCGCACCTACGCTATCGCATTTAATGAATGCACACCCTTTCTCGAGAGAATAGAATACAGCCGCTTTACGGTCGAGTCTATATATAATCTGTGGCAAAACCATTTTGTTGTTTCGTACTTAGATTTTATAGTGTTGATATGCTTTTCACTGTCGTTAGGAGGTATAAGTTAACTTTGTAATACCTATCATCTGTACTTACATTTTAATATTTGTAATATCAATGCAATATTATGTGTCATGATAAATACCTGTTATCATTTATTGAAATTTTTGAAAATAGATAGAAAGAGTAAATTTATTCGAGAACTAAAAAGTATTGTTTATCAAGAGACTCGGTCGAGTCTCGCGCCAAGTACAGGCAACCGACTGTACAGGGCACGGCCCGCCGAGTCTCTTTACCCGAGTCAATTCTTGTACCTGTGTTTGGAATCAAATATCTTATGAACTGCTGTGTATGAGAAAAAGTTACTGACACATTCATTATAGGAATCGAGGGTTCTGAATTGATTGCCACCAAAGTCAAAGAGA
>JARQST010000578.1:103972-141346 GCA_030142225.1 Pachycephus smyrnensis
ATTATTTTTTCCTGCTCTACAACTTTTGCATTTAAAGTTTCTCGATATCATAAGAAATGGCAAAAATAATTTTTTTTCTTGCGAATGGAAGTTAAAAGAAAAATAATAATATGCCTATTGGATGTGCAATCAAAAAATATTCAACGGTTGCCACGTCAGATTTTCGAAATTGTGCAC
The DNA here is from genome assembly GCA_030142225.1 of Pachycephus smyrnensis. Taxonomy (NCBI): domain Eukaryota; kingdom Metazoa; phylum Arthropoda; class Insecta; order Hymenoptera; family Cephidae; genus Pachycephus; species Pachycephus smyrnensis. The sequence continues at coordinate 104,150 of JARQST010000578.1, forward strand.
CGTTTCGCCGCAAACCGAAAACGTGCATCTTAGCTGATACACTCTGTATGAATTATATATGAGAAAGTATATAACTTGTATATAATCCATATATACTTTTTCACATGAGTGTGCCTTCTTCTGTATAGAAGAACGAATTTTCATTCTATTTCTTTTTTGTCCCCTTTGTTTTTTGTTTTTCCCTTTGCTCCTATCAGATCCTCCCAATTAGAGAACTCCGACCTCGCGCTGCAATGAGATGTGATTTTGCCGAATCAGTGATCAGTAAGAAGGAGTAATTCGGAATCGCTGGGGCACATATTGCCCGCAGTACTAACGGCAGCAACACCAGCTTCGGTAGCAGCGGCAGGCGACTAATAATCAGCTCCGGTCCTGCGAGAGTTTCCTTGCGTTACGAGTAAACTACTCGAATTATTATTGCTAATTGCATTCGCTCTCTGATATCTCTCTTAAGCGTCTATGGGGAACGCTCGACGGTGAAACTTCGAGAATCGAGCTGACGATCGATAGTATCGAAACTTCGAAAATGCCCAGTGACTGAAAATTTCATTTTCTCAAGATATTTTCGGTCTTTAAATATCGATTTGTGTTTACATTTGGCAAAATTTCATCATCTGCTTATACAGGGTGTTCACATTTAACCGCACGTAGGTAGCAGGATTGGATTCTTTATCAAAAATAAAAAGACACGTGTTTAACGTAAAAGTGATATTACCGTTACAATTTAAAAAGGTATACGTTTAATTTATTTATCCTATGAATTTCTGGCATAAATGACCAATATGTTATTTATGTGTTGATAGTTTACACGTTTACGGCAGAATATATAAAATAATGTAATAATTAATTTATTATTATTATTAGCAATGAATAAGCACTGTGAGTGTCATTGATAAAAGCAGGGATTTGCGACCGCACTTTCACTAAAAACAACGACTGTTTTTCCTTATTCTTAGAAATACTTTGTCGCAGAACTTTTCCATAGATGTCTTTTTCTTGTCTCCCAAGGGCTAAAAAAGGACGTTTTTCAACACGAAGAAATTTTCCGTCGAATTTCTTTTCTCATGCGCCTTTTTCTTCCGGGTAAAAATAACGAAATATTCTCGGACCTTACGCCATTCATTTGTTACATTCATCTTTGTCATGGTACGCGGTAAAATTATCTTAGGTCGCCTAAATCATCATCAACCAATTAATTATCGTCTAGAAATTTTCAGTTTCAATGAATTTCAATTTTCCGAAGATACCATAACGAAACTTGATACGCAAACTTTCGTAATGCAAACGCGAATATGATATTTCGCCCAAATAAATTAGACCATTTAATGTTAAAAATTAAGTCTCTCTTCTATTTCCTAAATCCCTCTGTCATTTTAAGTTTCGATACCGATCTTCCTCGAGAACTTCCCTACAGTGTCAAAAGGGACACCTCCTGCGGCAAGAGCCTGAGAAGGATAAAGGGGGTGAAGCCAAATGGAGGGGGCGCTAAGGGGACGAAGATAAAAGAAAAGAATAAAAGACATAGAGACACGTGGATACTTTATACGTACTTCCTAGGAAACGGAAGATTCGAGTGTTCTTTGGAGTCGAGAGTGTAACAGAAAACAGCCCGAGTGGAGGTTAATTATGAAGGGGTGGTAGTGAGGGAAGGTGGACCCATGGAGGTAAGAGGGGGAGGGGGGGTTGACGGTGGCGATGTCGGTGGTAGTAGAGGCAGATGTGGAGATGGAAGGTCGATGGGCTGTTTGGCTCTCCTACCCTCTATTAAACTGTCCCCCTTGGGCTTCGCGTCGCTCACGAGCTTCAGCCGAAGCTGAAGCAAAGTCTGCTTCGTTGCCAGGGCACCGTCACACCCCGAGGGCTAGAGGGTTTCCAATTATAAGAACCCGGCGCGCCCGCCGCGACGTCCTTTGCCCTCTAATTTCGGCACCTTGTTGTTTTATATCCGCTCGACGGCTGAATCGGTTTTCAAAAAATTTTCACCGCTTGCGCATTTAAAATTGCGCGGGATTTCATCCTCCTTTATTTTCTGCCTCGTGAATATAATCTCTGTCGTATACTGTTTTTGTTATTTTTTTTCTCATTTTTGAATCTGTTCAAAATAGTCGTAAAGATCGTGAATTTCGTATCTTGAGCGTATCTGTGATTTCTCATAGAATATATGGTGTAACATCGTGTATCTTCAAAGCAAGAATTCAAAGAGGCTGACTTTTATTTTAACGATTCTGCGTGGCTAATACAATCTTTTTCACCCGAACGGAGAGATCTGCTTGAATCTGAATATCGATTGTATCGAGTTGGGGTCCTTATAATCATTTGACGAAAAAGCGAGGATGCATGCGCCGTGATTTCGTGACGTGAAGTCGATCAGGCGCGATTCCTCATAATTGGTAAAATTGATCTCTCCACAGTGCCGCGGCACTGGAACTCCAGGACTTCGGAGCGCTTTACTACGGGATACAGATGTCTCGAACGCGTTACCATGGCACCTGTGCCCTACCCAGATATCGACGCTCCTTATTATTTTCCCATCTTTTGCGTAACACGAGTGAGCGGTCGATTTCTTGGAATATTCGAGAAACAAAGATACTCCTGTACTTCTCCAGTTTTCTTTTTTTTACTTCTTTTTCTCCGACGATCCTTTTTTTTTATACGCAAGATAAAGCGAGCAAGAACAACGAACTATAGTTATTCCTCAAATGCTTTCTTATTTTTCCGTTTCGTAGACGTAACACGACACGAGTGAATTTTTTTCTTTTATATTTATACGACGTGTATACGCATTCTATATCACATATCGCACACTACACATTGACGTCACACGATATTACAGAATTTTCATAGAATCGTTCCATTTTGGGAATTTATACAAAAATAGTACAATCTTCACGAATTCTCGTTATTTTCATTAAACTTACAATCGATTAAAAATAATATATATTTTTGAAGATAAATTGTGATCTCTAGTACTTCAGTATGTTTTTATGCATGAGCCATATAAACACCAAATACATCTGTTGCTTCGGATTTGTCAAAAGATAACCGACCGCACAGAATCCAAGATAGTAGCGTGGAATTTCGGAAAAGAAAGGAAGTCCAAATATCAAGCGAAACGAAATTACATTAATATTCAAGAACCAAACGAGGTTCGAGTATTTTTCAAAGTTTTAATTTCTGTTAATGTCGCGACAAACTGCGAGTATTTCTGGCTGATGTGCGTGAACGTGTAAACCAACGCATAACTACGCTCTAAAGCATACGGACGTTCTAACCTGAGTAGGTGTGTGTGGGTGTGCGCGCGCCCGAGCGCTCAGGGGTGGAAACGGATGATCTCTGCAAGTTAATTTGTAACTTGAGCTTCGTGTTAGGGGATCAGGGGGTGGAGAACACGGTACCTCGGGGTTGTTTGTTGCGCTAATGCCTAATTAGCGGAGTGGTATCGCGTCGCGAGGAAAACCTTACTCGCCGTCCTTTGAGTCCCCAGGAAAATCATCTGTCCAGGAGAGGAAGCAAGTTGCTTAAAATTTTTCGACGAAAGCTTTAGTCCATTTTTAAAATATATATTTATATTATATATGTTTGTATAAGCCCGTTGTTTGATTTTAATTGAAATAGCTTCAATCGTTTTACAGTAGACTCTCGTTAAGTGCACGTTTTTGGGGATGTAGGGAAAGGAGATTCGAAGAAAACGAACACTTAACGAGAGCCCCCACTCTTCGACAGATCTTTATCAGAATTCATTGTCCTTACTTGTTTCCAAACATACTGTCCTTCCGCGCTTGTACAACGATACGCTCAGTAGGTGATAGTGGAGATAATCCGAAAGCCCTGAGGTGCAAGATAAACGAGCGATCGGAGAACAAGCGAACACTTATCGAGCATACACTTAACGGGAGTCTACTGTAATATAATCGTAACCTATTTAAAAGATAATACGGCACGGTAAGCTTTGACGTTTTTGCCCAAAGGAAGTCAGAGGGAAATCAAGAGCTTGAGGTATTGGTAGTTTGCTTGATGACTACCTCGTATCGTCGTATATGTTGCACACTATTTGGAAGGTATGAATAGGCGTTTCTTAACTTAATTCGCATCGCTAAGCAGCTGGAACTTGTAACTCGAACGTTAGCAAAGACTGAATCACGACCCCAGTAAAAATTATCTTCCGTAAGCCTAGGGTCTGCCTAGGTCCCCATTGGGCCAGTACAAACCTATCTAGGACGTCGACGGGCCTTCCATTTCCATAATAAAATCTACTAAAGGTATAGCTATAGCTATAGCTATAGCCATAGCCATAGCCATAGCTATAGCTATATTGCGAGAATATAAAAAATATTTAAAGGTGCCGTAATTAAGATAAATATTGAAGTAGTTAATATAATTGATGCGTAACAATGTTACGCAATAACAAATTATTTACGATATCGACATATTTTTCGAAATGTATTAATTTATCGAGACAGATTTTATATCGGTTCATAATCCAACATGATTATACATAAACTATTATGATCTAGATACCACGTTAATGGTACTGGACTAATTACGGGGATTATTGTGGGATTACAGTAGGGTAGTAGCGTCATGAAACGTTACTATTCGCATTTTCCGATATTACGTATGTACTTGGGTTAACGTACTCCTAGCAAAATCCGATCGTAAAAATTCCCTTTTTCACGATTTTGTAATATTTAACGACCACGCCCCAAAATTGTACGAAAAACTTAATACGTTAAAAACTTCTATGGTACCTATTTTCGGATCGAAAATACTGGGAATTATTGACGAGAGGAGGGGAGAGCAACAGGATATAGAGAACGGCGAAAGTATTTCTAGAATCTAGCATATTCGATTGCAGAAAGAAAGGTGGGGATATTAGCGGCTGGGGCTTCGGACGGTTCTTTTATATCGGTGTATCGATTTATATGCTTCCCGAGGAAAAAGGGCTTCCAACGGAGCGGAGTAATGCATTGACCGTGTTACTCCATTGCCCTCCTACCGATCGACACTTTTTGCACTCTTTATATATATATATATATATCTCCTGTACACATATACATATACGCGTGTATAGATACGTACACTAATATAAGAATCAATGTTTCGAGAAAGCCTGACAACAGTTTTCTTCTGCCAGCATATTTCTAGGATTCATTTTCTACTAGAGTAATTTTGTAACTACGATTCCATGTTTGATGTATTACACATTGGTATATGTATATATAAATATTACGCTACATACGTCAATGGTGTGTGTGTGTGTTAAATAGATTCGTTTTATGGCATTCGTTTAAATTATGTACGGCATTGTATTGTAGACAATTTATGATTGCCTGAAACAATAATGGAACTTATTTTTGTAACTGAGAACCATTCGATTTCTATGATCGTACAAATTTCGAAGTGTGTTATGGATGGGATATTTCTGAATATATTATGTATTATATTTCAAATATATAATATTATCCAGTATGTGTATGTATAGATAGGGCAGTATTATGCTCAGTATACTAAAATGACGTCATACCAGAATATTTTTAACTGCTACGAAATTACAACATATAGAGGCATACGTATTTGATTAAAGTGTAATTTTTCAGTTTTTATATATAAATAAGACTTCATCAAGAGAATGACAAGATTACACCTTAGATCCAGTGATTCGTAGATAGGTTTGTTCAAGAGGAAAAACAACTGCTTCAAATACTTTTTTCTATATCTATGTTTCTATTTTTATGTTTTATGCTATTCTGCAAAGGATATCAATTAATACCCATGAACAATTACATTTTTGATAAAAAGTAGGTTTTTGAGATCTCAATTATGTCACATCCTTTCCTAATCACTTGTATAGGGCATCTATGCTCGCATGTATGGGCATCTGTCTCCGGAAATGGTAGAAACTAAAAACATTATTTTTCTCAAAATAATAGCTTTTTTTTTACTAGAAATGACATTTATTCGTAATGGGAATTATTTATTTATTTAGATTCTAGCACAAACTGATATTACTGTAGACTTTATTTTCCTTAGGTAGGACATCTATCCCATGTTTTCCCTATTACTATAACATATAAACAAACTCATTTTCCTAAAAAATAACAAGGAAAATGTGATAAATTAAATATTTTAACACTTTATTGGGTAGAGTATAAGGAGACTGTTACCACGGCAACGTAACATAACAAATTTCATTGGTTCAGTTATATGATACAGCTGAAATGACTTTGTTTCACTTCCGCAGCCATATGTTGTTGCTGCTTCATCAATATATCGATAGACGGCTAACGGGATTGTTTAAATATGCATGTTTTCATTATATTTTTTTCCTTAAAATAACGATATTTTTCAATTATAAATTTTAGCCACATATATATGTATATATTACCTTTATAGTTAAATTCTATTCGATTTTAAAAACCGCGCCTTCTACGATTCTCGGATATCGTATTAACAATGACGCCCTTGACGCGGCTAATAGATTGAGCAGCACACGCGCCCTTTTCTTGTTTTGTGTTTTTAGTTCGTGTGTGACTTTTTCCCCGAAAAGTAGTATCACCACGCATCTCCGTGACAAATATTGTACCGACAATAAACGAAGCATTTAATATTCTTTCTGTGTTTCTACTTTACTTCCACAGCCTCAACAAATTCAATAGATAAGATAAGAATAAATATTGTTTTCTCTTCTTACAGAGTTAGTTACATTTAAGTGCCCATATAATTATTGCTGTAGGACATGTATCGCACATTATCAAAACGTTCATTAATAACGGATAGCAATCGCTGAATATTTTATAGACTGAAATTAATTAAACAATGAAAACTGTTTAAATAAACTGAAGTTGACTTATTGCCAACGATATTCGTGTATTGGTAATTCACAAGCGAACTATCCACTAGTAGTTGCAGACAGGAGAAAATTCTCTTAAGTTTGAGTTCGGTCACACCACGAAATGACCACCAAGTTGCCAACAAAGGCTTGGTTTATCGATACTTTTCTAATAAAATAAGAGTATATAACCAACTGAGAAAATGAGAAAAGGCATATAAATGCCATTCTTCGTTTAACACTACTCGTTCGATTTAACCACCTCGTTGTTGTGCGGAGACCCGTAAGTGGCTATAGGTGACAGTTTTGATGTCAATACGTAAAACGAGGTTGATACTTCAATTTTAAAGTGTACCGATATTTTCTTCACTGCGCAGATATATTGTAATTTTGCTATATTACTAAACGCATTTATGATACCTGATGTAGGCATCACACGAGTAACTTCATACACTGTCAATTGTATTTTCTCTCATTTCTACACATTTGATGAAAACTCGAAGTAGTTATTATTTTGATAAATATAATCGAAATTAATGTAATAACCTCCTAACGAGAACAGATACTGGGTCAGTGCGGATATTAGTGATTCAGCATTGCTGCACAGTTTATTATATCATTATAGAATATTGTCATATACTTGGACAACGTCCAGTGCTACTAGTTATTTACAGTATTATAGTCATAATAAATTTTTCATGAAGATTCATAACTGAATAAAAAGAATTTCTAAAGGATTTAGTTGAATAAATATATGTACAATAAACAAAATATGAAAAGATCAACAAACCTCAGAGCACAAGTGATGATAAAATGATAACTTTCTGCAAAGAAAAAAAGTGCGTAGGATTTATTAGCAATTTAGTTTTGGTTCACAGATTATAGATATTGGAATATTAATAAGACGTTTCCGTATAATGGTAAATCAGTTTTTCTTTTCTACTTAGTACGTACAGTTAAGAGCCCTGTATAAATATATATGGTTGCAAAAGTTTAGCGATTTCAACTACACGATGGCAGAACGAAACATTTGCCATATTTCTGTATTTTTAATTCGAGCTTGTTGTTAAGTCAAAAAATTGGTATACTAACTTGGCCAGGTATTATCGTCGATAAAACCATATATTATAACTGCCTATTCTAACTATGGAAATGCTAATATGCTTCATAATGACAGCACTATGCCGGTGCTCCTATAGAACGACAACACTTTCTATAATTGAGCTGCGATGTCAGACTTTGAGGTTAACTGATGAAGAAAACACATGTTGCAGTATTTAACATTCCTACGATTAATTTTAGAGAGGTCAACTCATGACCTGTGTAATATCCTTAACCGAGAAATATATTTATTTGCATACTAGACAGCATATTATAGGTTATGTTCCATCTATCAAAATCGGACATTTTTATTTGGTACGTTCATTGCAAGTATTATATATTTGTATTAGTATATAGTTCAGTAATACTATAGATTTTCAACACAATTTTAAACGTATTACAAAAGTATAACTATAGAAAACTCCCAGCTCTATTATACAAACTAACTGAATCAACTATTTCACTAGAACAATACGTACTGTTCCATGTTCCTGTGTATGAGATAGCTGTAGGGTAAGTTAGCACTACAATATGGTCCACACGCCCACCATACTTCTATGTCCAAAATCGGGTCCATTCAATAACTTTGTTGATTCTAACGTTTTGAGGTACAGGGGAACACGAAGCATATGTTTATTTTTTCCAAAAATGGTCAAATTTTATTATTAACATTTTTTAGTTTAAACAAATTGCTGTATCTATAACTTGCTTTCTACACTGTTTATTTAAATAAAAGAATGTTAAAAATAAAAAATTTGAGCATTTTTCGAAAAAAATAAACATGCGATTCGTGTTTTCCGTAGCTAAAAACGTTAGAATAAATAAAGTTATCGAATGGACCCTATTTTGGACACAGAGTATATAATGGGTGTATGGACTAATATGATTGACGTTGACAGAAATATTCCTAATCTGACGAAACATTTTTTGCATTTGTTGCACATTTATATATGTGCTGCTAGAAAGGGAAGGAAGTGCCGTAGTCAGAATCATTAATCATGTGATTTCGCGAGTGCTTCACTTGACGTCGTTCATCCTAGTAGGTATAGGTATACAGTCCATGGGTATATACGATGTTATTGTACGTCTGGCGGTTTTATCGGACTCTTAATGCGACTCCGTGCGTTACTGGCTTGCAATAATGCGGGAAAGAACGCGGAAACGCTTGTTATTCCGAAGGAGTGTTGTGGATTACGGCGAAAGTCGCGAGAAAAGACGAACTTATGTATCCTATAATATATGTGTGTTTGCCCAAGTATCTGCATTTGTATTAAGTTTCAATTTTTTATTATTTGAAAAATATCTGCTTAAAGTTATTCGAAAATGAACTATGTGGATTATATATTCTGATAGAAGAAATCGCTGCTCATTCAAATTTAATTTGGTTGGCGTGTAGTGGCTATAGCACACCTAATATAACTTGACAGACGAGGAACTGGTGTACTGTTGTTTAATAATAAAAAATAAAATATTACTTCCATTTCCGATTACACTTTAGTCTAATAAGACAGCCGTTTTGCACTTGGAATATGCTTTAAATAATCCGATTCGTAATTAGTAAATTTATTTACCATGAAGGACTTACTTAATTTTGCATTCGAAAAAATTAGTTCTTGCAAAGGATTAGAAAAAAATAAAGAAGTACTTGTAATACAGGTAATAACGTGGATTTAATAAATGCTTGACCGAGTTTATCGATGATGGATCATTTGCCTTTGCGGAGATCGTATGTGGTGCTTATCAGAAATTCTCACTAAGTTTTGCTCCTTTCCGAGTAGAAATTGTTGACTGGCCTTGGCTAGGCGCTAGCTAATTTGCAGAGTTTCAAGATAGGCGCTAGGTAGGAAACTGCCTAGGCCCCAGGTTGGTTTGTAATGCTCAAAACGTTTAGTCCTTATATAGGTGGACTGCTTAGGCGTTACACAGTCATGCTGCATTTTACCAAACTAATTCAGTGGGTCCTGTAGGTAGGGCCTGTAAATCACCCACTTTGATTTTATATAGTGCTTCGCTCAATAACCTTTTTCGTTGCTCTAAATTTATGAACTCGATCTCACAAAGATTTTTTTGTATTGCCATTGATATTTTGGGTTACAAACGCGATAAAATCCACTCGCTAACGTGAGTCGTACTCACTGGTCACACTTTATTTCCCCGATAAAATGATTTCGTTACGAAGACTTAGATGGCAGTGTTTAGGCCCACCCAAGGCCCTACCACGATGGCCAAGAAAACACCGGGCCACAACCTATATAGGCGGATTTTCATCTGCGGGCATACTGCCTAGTACCAAGCTAGGGCCACAGTAGATGCGTCATCTAGACGCGCCAAAAAAAGCCTGACAGGGTCCTAGCTGTTATCCAGGTACTTTCGGAGAAATTTCTACCCGGCTTTTGGGGAATAATTAATTGCCCGATTATTTTTATCTGATTTCAAATTTTGTTTTATTGAGATTGGCGTAAAATTATAATAGATGCAATATGATGTAGTAATAAACAAGGTAACGTGCTACTTGGAATTTTATTTTGCTTCAAAATTTTTTAATTGTATGAACTAATCTCGTTTCAGTTTATTAAATATTGTATATTCATTATAAAGTATTTCTGAGACACCCTATGTAAAATGTACTCAAGCATTTCCTGTCATCAGTGACCGTACGGGTAATAAATAAATTTATTGTATGAAACTAGTGAAACAAGATAAGCAGTCGTTAGTTGCATAATTATCATAAACTGTGCAGCATACAATTCTAATAAATATAAAATGTATAATGTGAAAATGAAGATTAAAAGTGGAATGCCGTAGAAAGGTACAAGGTATCCGCATACCAGCTAAAGAAGATAAACCCGCAACGAAAATGAAAATCCATTTAATGCCTAACATAATACAGAGTAAAGGTGCATAAACTCTAATGTACAGTAAACGATAAGCACAACTGAGAAACAAAATTAAAATAAGAACAAAATACAAAGTACCTACATATTGGCTTAAAAAGAAAAATGAACATATGTCCATTAAAGAAATTGGATCCACGTTCGATCCATCGCTAAACAACTTGAATTATTGTATTGTTATTACAAAAAAATGCTTGGGGTGTGCAAAGCCATGAAATAATACCTTTGCAATAATCGTATTTGTGGTCAGAAAAAAATATGATGAGGCGTATTGAAAATCATTCATCATACGATTTCACAAGTGTTCTTATCCTGACATCCTTTTAAGGCTGAATATATGTAAGTGTGGCTCAACTTTCACGTACCTTTATTATACGACTGCCAAGATTATCAGCATCTTAATGCCGTCCCGACGCGGTTTCGGGTCTTCAATAATGCGGCATGGAACTTGAAAACGTTTGTTATTCCGGGGAAGCGTCGCGGATTACGGCCGCGTCACGAGAAAAGACGGACAGACCTTAAGATGTGCATCCATATTCCGTTCGTGCGTTGCGTCGCGGACGCCAGAGTGGCCATTGTGAATATTTGAATTCCAATCTTAAGTATAAGACTTCTTAGAGGCAGCATTCACGTTCGAAATAGGATAACGTCGTCCATTTTGAAAAATTTATACATTTTTTTCCTTGACGTTATCATCGTTATAACAACGTTATCAAACTAGCATCGTTATTGCATTTTCTATGAATCCAGCTTTATTAGTTTTTTTCCTGCATTTCCATACGGAAAGTATTCTTTAAACGTAGCCACGTCTGTTTCAGGTACATTTTTTTTTATTAAGAATATACACGACAATTACAGATGTATGCACTGCGTTTTTGTTTCAAATGCAGTCCTTTGGACGCTGCACTCTGTTCTATGCCCGAAACGTCATTTCTCGTAAAAACTTCAGCTCGAGCGACTCGACCGTTTGGGTGGAAGCTCGGCCACAGGCTTGTATCGTTTTTACAAATGGGAGTGTATACGACATGCCAGCATGGGATCTGTGAAATTCTATCTGAAAAAAAATGTTTAAAAGTATTTGTCTGTGTACAATTTTTATCGTGTAAAAAATTGTTCGAAACAGAACTTTTACGGAAATTCCAAACTAAACACGTATATGGATACTTGTCCATTGTGACCTGCCTTGCGTATATTATATTGAGAACCTATAGGAAGGCCGCGCAAAGAGAGACTCTTCTTTAGAGACATCGGAAACATTCTCGTGAGTATCAAGTGGAATATTTTCGCGCAAAATATTCTTCTGCAAAAAATATGCGCAAAAGGGAACCTTCAGGTGGATTCGCGGCTGAATATCGGAGATCGGAAGATTCGCGGAAAGCTACAAAGGGAACGCCAGGGTAAAGAGTGGGTGTAACTGAATAGGCGATGAGTAAATGTGAGTGATCATGGTAATAGTGAACGTATTGGTAGTGCTTATGGCGGCAGTGTTGATGTCTGCGATGATAGTGGCGGTAGAAGATCCCCGGTCGTGGCGTCCTGTAAATACATTATCCAGATTTGCCATCCGCCTTTCGCGGGACAATCTGCGCCGTCCAAAGACGCCATGTGTCGTTCTCCCAGGACACTTTCCTTCCTCCTTATTCCCGTCCACTCACGCTTACGTATTTATCCTCCTTTTGCAATTTCTCTATCCTCTTTCGAGTCTTCCCCGTCCTTGGTATAACCCCACTCCCATCCCCTCCTCACAGGTCACCAAATACGTTTGTTATGTTTGGGGTGATATTTCATTTTCCGCCAGCCCAAGTCTTTGGGATGGGGCCACCTCCCATGGGTCACAATGGATACACATAACCTTATTTGCTGCTGTACGACTGCTTGCTTGCATTTCCTTCAGAGTAAGGTCACTCACGTTTTTTTTGGGAACTGGTTAATCTCTGACATCACTTGACCTTTTTACACCATTGTCAATTAGTTGCAGCAGGCTCTTCTAATTGCTTTGACTTTCGACATTCCACTGATTGATCATCCCGCTCCGACATTTTATTCTCCTTTTTATCTGTGTTTGTATTCCTCTACCTCAACTTCCCATCAAGTCTGAGTATTTATTGACTCCAGAGTATTAATTCTCGACCATACGAAAAATAGTTCTAAAATTGCACTAGGGTTGTCCTCTCTGTCAGTAGTAGAGATATTTGTTATTATTATTGATATATTATTACGTTAAATTGGGATACTTATTATTAGATAGGTACATACATCTGAACTTCGGCGATATATATATGTTCGGAGTTTACATGAGATATTAATCACCATTTTCTTCCAATTTTTTTCTAGCAAAATATAAACTAAGCATTTTACGCAATCAAACCTATATCGGATTAACAAAATTTCGCAAGAGAAGCATACAATAATCGATTGAACGTGTCCTAGAGATTGTTTAGATTAAAGTGATATTAATAACAAAATAACCTCTCGAGATATTCAATGTGATCGTAAGTACGTTTCGTCTGTGGTTCCGCGCTATTTTTCCAGCACTTCTAGCTGGTCACGAAGAACAAACATCAGCGCCTTAAGGATACTAGACGTCGTCCCTACAATGTCCTTTTGTGATATCTGTCCATCGACCATATATCCAAGCAAGAAGCGAGTATATATACCTTTTTTCCATAAAACCTCGAGTGGCTGGAAGAAGAAGGCAGTAGAAACCGAAGGTAATAAGGTAAAGAATGGTATGGAGAACCAAGAAAGAGAAAAGACAGAACGAGGATAAATAACAAAAAAAAAACGAAACGCATAGGTAGAAAAATACTAGAGTATTAGTAAGTAGTGGTGAGCACGAAAGGGGATTGCTTGTGCTACGTTCCTCTGCTTCACTTCGTTCGTTCGGTTCATTCAGTTTGTTCCGGATTTTTGTGCGTCTGTACGCGTTTGTCCGCTCGTCGATGCGTCGCTTCGTTCAGCACTCGACGCCCCACGGGACCCCGCTGTCCCGTCGACCGAAGCTCAGATTGCTTTTATACCGCGGATTGATTGACAATATACTTAGGTTGCCCGAGTGGACCGTATAGTTATGGAGGCTAGCAGACTCGGCTACCCCCTGCTATAACCCAGCGCCACAATCTTGGCTCGTTTCGCTAGCTGAAACACTGGCAGCTGTGGCGCCCTCTGCTCTGTGGGAAACGTCGAGAAGTTTCTTTGACAAATTTCCCGCTGACCATCGGCTCTGCCAGTCTTCTTAGTGGATATGATAGCTACTGTGGTGGCTCGATGTAAGTTCCTTGTCGGCCGAGTTGGGATGTGGAATACATGAGATGTGGGACGTGAGACACGTTCAATAGTCAAAGAGATACATGGGGTCATGGTGATGTCGAAAAGAGGATGGTATTCTCATTTTTCTCTATATTCTACTATCCACTCACAGTGTTCTGCTTGGAGGATGCTGGCTAAGCTGCTTTGACATGTCACGTCGACAACTACGGTAAAGATAGCATTGGAAAGAGCGGAGACGATTCAAATCCAGACATCCATGTCGGCAAGAAAGTAAAAGAATCGGAGCTGAGAGATGATAGGTAAATGGCGGATATAAAGAGTACGTTATTTCAAGTCCAGAGAATTCCAAGTGAAATATATCTTTATGTGGCTTTCTTCGGCTTGTTTTATATTTTATTCCGTTACTTTATCCTTGGTGTATTCGAATATTGCTTGATGTTATATTACAGTATTTAATAGATGAATGGAAGGCGGATTACTTTTGTTCAAAAGAATGTCTCGTATCTCGAATATATGCAATGGTATGCAACAGGAACTTAAATACCGAAAAAAAAGCCGAAGGGTCGTTTCCAACTTTTCTGCCGATCTTCGCAAAAGTTGTTAATGGATGCTATAATAAATGTGTATATACTTTCTCTATCTTTGCAATGTAGCATCTTCCCGCCTCTTATTTCACACAAATGCATTAAAAGAATCTAATTGGTAAAAAATTATTATATTTGAAAATGCCCAGATATTCTAATGATATTGAAAACCCATTTAACTCTAAAAGAGAAGATTGCTAATATATCTAAATATTAATGATATTATCGTTAAATGGAATCGTTATTTCAGTAAAACGAGAAAATCCATATATCCTTGGTCCATCAGAAGTGAAAAAAAATATTAAAGACGAAGTAGTCATAGTCAGTATCATTTCCGTTATAAATCTGTCTACGAATGTATCGTGAATTGTGTCTTTTCAAAGATGCTTACTTTTCAAGTAAGAAGAAGTGTCCCACAGGTGTAAGAATACTTTAAAGGAGGGACGCTTCTCCACCCAGTGAGCCATTCTGTGTGATTCACATATTTCTATATCCGACCCTATATATCATTATACGTGTATCAGTCACAAGCGCACTGAAAAATCTATTCTGATCCTCAGCTTAGTCCGCTCCGGAAAATCCGACCAGCTCCGTGAATTTTATTAGGGAACGTGTCCCTTCCTTCCCTTCGGCATTTGTGTAATCACGTATCCAGTGACGGTACGATGCTAATTTTCCATATACGATATAAAAATAATTTAAACACTAGTAATATTGTCTTGGAGACGTTTTTTAAATTGGATGATAATTTATACAGACCCATACTGTTCACGATCCAAGTAGAAATACGAAATTTGACTTGGCGTTTCTTGTGAATAAAATTAAAAAATATATGATTATATAAAAAATACAGGTATTTTTTCTAATTAATGAAATCATTTTATACAATATTTTATATTAATATATTAGTATAAATTTTATAAAGGGTAGTTTTCAGGACTTTTTGTCATGAATATTGGTAGTTATGAGGACACTTCTAGTTTGTCAGGACGGTCCTGACAAGATTTTGATATATAAGGTGTATTGCAAGGACCATAAAGCGACTCTCACACCAAATTTTTCCAAATTTTTCCAATGCTAGACACTCGGAACTGTGATGGGCTTAGAAATGGCTAGGTTAGGTTAGGTTAGGTTAGAATTCCAATGCTAGATGCCCTAATGCCAATGCTAGAATTTGACAGTTGTCAAAGCATCACAACAGCGATGATTGTGAACACAACGGTTTTTGTATACTAAAAACAAGACAAGCTGCGCTTCATGCTCAGCTTGAAACTGTTCGCAAACTTGCTAAGAACATACTCAGTTCTTTTTTCTTTCTCGCACTAATAGTTAAAGCTATATACCTATCTTTTTTTTTAAGTGTTCAGAGTGCACCCAGAGCAAGTTTACGAACGGCTCTCATCATTCCGTAGCACGCAATGGACAATATCATGTGAACCTGAAAAAGTTTGCAATCATCGCTATAATGCTTTGTCCGCTGTCAAATTCAAGAAATTTCTCGTACAACAATATATCGACGGAATATAAAACTAATAGATGCCGAGGATCAGAACCAAGATGCAGTAGAAAAAATAATGTAAATTCTATATGTCTGTATGTATGCATGGATATGTGACACTATGAGTTAGAGATTATGTATGTCATATTTCCTGTCTTTCAAGAATGTTTAACCAAAAAGTATCTTAGATATGAGAATTTGCCATTGTAATTTTCAATTGTAATATGTATATAATAGTTTGGCGTTGAATAAACGATGAACCGTATCTTAAAATCACGGTTTCAGTTTAAATTACTTTCTTTTTTTAAATTACATATAAATTATATACAATCATTATTATATATTTTATACATATAATCTTTTTACTTGGGCTGAATTGAAATGCTAACAGTGTGCAAAAGTGTAAATCGTTGTAGTTTAATTAATGCTACACATAGAAAGAGCAGAACTGCGTTGCGGAAGATGGAATGCTATTTGAACGCCTACTTCAAAGTACTTAAGCACATTAGGAACAATAGACGGACAAATTAATTTTTAAGCGTCTGTTCACTGTTAGCATTTCTATTCAGTCTTCTCGATAAAGAGAAATTATGCTTAACCCTTTCCCTATGTATGACGTCTATAGACGTCATTCAGAAAAAAATGAAAAAAGGAGGTTCATTGTGTCTGTTAGAGTTTTTTATTATTCAAAACTATTATTTGAGGTCTCTATTTTATATTCCAATGCATTAAGTTATGATTTTGGCCTAGCAAAAATAATTAATAAGCGTATCACAACAAATTTTGCAGCAGAATTATGATAAAATATTATGATATATATTGGGTCCGCCATTTTGAATTAAAAAATTTGAACATCGGCGACCTCGAAAACTTCTATATACAAATTTCCATGAAGATTTATTTTGTAGATAGTCCTTCACATTTTTGGCTTTTCGAATTCTCATCTCCACAAGGAAGGGGTTAAACATGTTTAAAATGTTTTTTGAGATCTAATATGAAAGAAAATTACTTCATGGATAGTCACTGAACTTGTTTAACTATAAATAAACTATAGGATTAATATCAATTTTTTGTTTTCTCTATTTATGTAAAAAATAGACTGACCGGCATTACCCTGTTTTCCTCCTTTTCTTGATGTTAAACTGATAAAGTAAAAATTTTTTTTAAAAAACTCAACTGCTTTAACAATTTTAATGAAATATTTGAATTACGAAAATCTATATATACATATTCAGAAAAATTTTCTAGTCAGTCTATGGCTACACTGAAAAAAATAGTGTTTCGCTCTATATCATGAAATACCGCAGTATCTTATAACGACTCAGATATATTAATATATACATTATGTATGACTATTAATTTTTGTCGGCATGTTAACTCATAGTGTCAAGGTAGCGTTAACTCGCTATGCCTCTTTTTGTTCATAATTAATTTCCTCGTTAAGAACTCAACAGTTCAGAAGTCATTACAACTTCCTTCAATTGTAGATGTCACGAAGAACTTGAATTGCCAAAATTCGGCTCTTACAGAAAATCCGCTATGGGGTTGAAATAAACAACAGTGTCTCAGCATATTCGCTTTCCGTATTGCATATAACGCGTATAAATAAGATTGTGTGTATGAGACAGAATTGTGTAAACGAACAGAAGACTTGTTAATTGATGAAAGTTATATTTTAAAAAATGAACTAAATGAACAAAGAATGCTTTAAAATCAATGTTCTGACTGTTTACAGGAAGTTTCGTGCATAAATCAAAATTTTTGCGATTCCGTGACATTTTCAATATTGCAAAAAATCTCAATACCTACAGTAATAAATATCTTGCTATGCAGATTGATTTCTCATATTACAAAATATTTTTGAAAGCGCATGAAGTTTTTCATTGATCTGACCATATCAAGCATTGGCAATTAATAAGAGAATCAATTATAGTAATTTTCAATAAATGTCGAGAAAAAAACAGAGTCTAATTCAGTGTTTCAATTAAGAAAGAAAATATATGATTAATACGATGAGAAAAATGCACATACAAGCTTCACTAGACCTAAATTAAAACAGCGACTATAAATATGACAGAAACGTGTGTAACTAATGATATAAGAATTTTAGAAAAATTCAAGAAACATTAAAGTCATGACAGCTGAATAGATCACAAAAAGATACGCATGATTTATTATTCCTTAAAATGTCGAATAAAGTGCCTTAAATATTTCGTTACATAACAGACCGATTCTATTTTGACGCGAATGCCAAACAAAACATGCACCGTGTAGGAAGACTCCGGGTGGCTGGCTGCGCGGATGACTAGATAATCAGGAGAAGAAGCGGCGGGGAAAAGAGTTGCATCTGAAATCCTACGTTACGTATTCCGGGTGCATCTCCTCTAAAGTGTCCCAAGCTCAGGGAACCGCAACTGTCCGACGACGACGATTCATACGTCTTCGCCAAGAGAAAGAAACACAGATCCGAACGCATCTTGAATTCATTGAATAGTACCTACTTCACTGCCATTGCGGCTTTATCTACTTCCCCAACTTCGAATAGAGTTCCTCTTACGTAAACGTTACGAGCCATTCAGCTCGTTAACGATACTCAAATTGCAGTGACACATCGCAGAAATTAGAATCGATATTGAAATGTTTTGTTTTTAAAGTGGTTCGTCTAGGATCATAATAATAGTATTACTATTTCGGTGAATATCCTGTATATCGTTCATTAGATACATATTTTCTACATAATAAATATGGTTTAAAAAATGATTACAAAATTCAAAGATTTTTAATTCAACAATCATCGTAGTAATTTTCGATGTAAAAGAAGTGTCTCCTAGAAATTCCATCTACTTTTACCACCTAGAAGCTAAGATATCTCGAAAAAAAAATGTAACTATTTTAACATACGAAGTATATCTATATAGTGCATTTTGGGCTATTTTCATTCTGTATATCTCGCAAACTAGATGGTAAATAATTTTGAAGTTTTGCACGCACGACCATTAAGCACCTGCCAAGAACATATACAAAATTGAGATCCGTATCTTGGAAGTGCCCTCATGATTGAACCACCTTAACGTGTTAATTGGCACAGCTGAAAACATTTCGAATTTTTTACCAAAGGGGAGCCGGCGTTAAAATATTTTGGCGGTTGAAGAAACAGAAGTAATTGTTACTGTGGAGTGGATTTTTCTTTGGATGAACGTCGAAACATGTAAAATTGAAACATCGCAAAGTACATTGAAATGTAATGGAAGTGATAGATACATCCCTACCCTTGAATGAGCCACGTTAGAGCGAATGCAAAGGTGCGTTGTAATTGTGTAAAGTGTACGGGATACCAAGACGGATCTTAAGACAGTTTGGAATGTGAATTATTCGTACAAGAAGGGCGGAGTCGCGGAATTTCATTCTCGAAATTTCGTGAGCTCGATGAAACTTTGCAAAATCTCGACTGATGCTCAGGCTGTCATAGGCAAGAAGTGCCGCTGGGAAAGACAAAGGGGAGACTTCTAATTTTAACAGAAAGGTTCCAAACTTTCCACAAAATGGTGATCCGGTCAAGCTACCTCAACCTTGGTTTGAACTTATCGTGTTAGACACTGTACTTACACATGCATATTGCGCAAGAACTTTATAAATGATCATTTTCAAAAAATTGCAATAATCGGTCGATACAACAGATTACGAGATAAGTAAAACAAGAATGAAAGATTTTCGAATACGAATAAAGGAAGTAAATAGCAACCCTATTTCCGGTTGAGACAAAAAAGGATCAAATAATCTCCGGATCATTTAGTCCGGAAGGCAAACGTATAGTCATTGCTCAAGATGGTAGATTGTGTGCTGAGAGCGACGTTGCTCAAGGGAAGTAGTGGTGTAGCAATCGAGGGAAAAGTGATTCTTTCTAAAAAGGCGTTTCCCTCGTTCTTTACCTAAGTGAGTGGATCTCGCTAGAGTGTGCGTATCTAATGTAGGGAAAGTAAAGATGGGCCGAACGAATCGATTCACTCAGAAAAGTCAGTCGGCCGGCCCTACTCTAGGAAATTAGCCGTCATAGCCATCGAGTGGGTACATACTACATTCTCCATAGTACATACTACCTTCGGCGACCGACCCCCCTACACCCCTCTCTTTTTACTATATAGAAGTGTAGTCCTATGGCTTCAGCCCAACTCCACCCTGATCCGCAAATATTGACGACCTCGTAACAGCTCCTCGTAAAAATCACTTGATTATAACCCCTCCCTCACCATCTAAGGTATACAGGATTCTTAGAGGATTCTCTCCCGATTACTATACCAGAGATTATATCTCTTTCTGTATATTCTCTTCTTCTCACTTTTTTTCTTACATAGGACTGACAATACAATTTGTTTACCTGAAAAGTTGTATATCGTCTTAAGTGATTTTCAATTGTGATCATTCGAATGATCATCGAACAATTGTTCTGAATTGTGAAGAGCCAGAATTGACCTTTTAGGCAATTCTTCAATTCGATTGGAAAATACTTAAGGGAAATCGAAGGCATTAGCATTAAAATAAATTGATCTTTACCCTCTTCATTTTGATGATGTTAAATGTTAATATTTACGTAATCTCTGAGCACTTTAAGTGAACATAATTGAGAATGATAAATTTAGATAATTCTTCGTGCAGGTTATAATAAATTTAGTTAGAAAAATTCGTGTAATTTATATTGATCAATGTGACCATCATAATTACATTGAATTTAATAACTAGCATATTATGACAGATATTATACAAATATTTAGGTCATCATAGATTGATTGCGTAAAATAAATCCGTTTATCAGGACTCGAAGTCCACCTTACCCTCTTACCCTTAAATTATAACTCTGTCGATGAACGATATATTTTCATTTATCTTTGTCGCTTCGAGCGATAGAGTCAACTATCTCGGATTCCATAATTCACAGTTCACCGCGTGACGCGCGACCACCGGAATGTCCCGTTGCGCGAAATTAATATAATTTATTGGTCATTTTATGAGAGGACGCTATTTTTATTGGGAACGAACAAAGGCACACGAGGCACGAGTGATGGTTGGTTCCGTCGTAAAAAAAAGGGTGCAAGATAGAGAGACACAATGATAGCTTTGCTATACGAATGGAAAAAGGTTTCCTCATTCTGATGTAGTATCCATATCTAATCATAATGATACTTTCTGACGCACAACTTCATTTCCTCTCATAAGCACTCGGCTAATTGCTCTCCAAGTTTTTCACGATTATATTTTTACAGTTCTCACGACAAATGCTGAGTATTTTTTGTCATACGATACGCAACCATTTAATGAATTAAATCCGTGTTACAGCTATACGCGAAACACTGTATCTATATCCCTATAATTGTTTTTGGATAAATGCGTTAAGAATGGCTGACATAAATGCGCGTCTTATGGAGATCAATGAAATATCAAATGGCCTCCGATGGCCCACTCACCATTTCTACTGATATCGGCTGTCCACTCGACGCCATTGTTCGGCTACCTTTCTCGTGAGTGAACGATACTTTTTGTACTTGTCTAATGACAATGCATAGACGCCTGTTAGTTTCATGACATGAGCGGAGATAATAGAGGATGTAATCGGAGATTTTCTGATCCAGAATGATGCTTCCATTATTGTGAGAACGGACAAAATGGCAAACGGCACCTTTCGAAACAGGCACTTTCTCAGTATATTCTTTCTTTGTCCAATAATCATTCTGTTTTCTTTTACTTCGTGCGATGGTCGTTCTTCTTTCTTTTCGGTGAAATAAAACTAGTTTCGTAGGTATGCTGCATACTGCTGGTTCACATATTTCACCTTTATGCATAGGTATACACTATCCACGCGAGTGCCACTTCTACTCCACCGTTTTGTTGACTTGGTCGTGCAACGTTGTTGTTCACCAGTTGTGTGTGCTATTGTTACTCTGCCCTATGTACGCAACTAACTGTTTGCCTTGCGTTACAAGGTTCGCTGTCACAAAATTACTTGCCAGGAAGCGTCGTCGCGTCCGCGGTGCGTGATACGAACTTAACCCTCTGACCCCTATAATTTTATATCGCAACTCTAAACCCCATGTGAGACCGTATTACTTTAGTCGAAAATTTATTTATTCTACACGAGGACATGGAGGCTGATATTAAGATTATGGGATAGAAAAACTCGAGTGAGTTAATACCAGTTGGAGCCTCAAATTGTCAGTTATGTCCAAAAATTACGATTTCAGGTTGAAAATGGTGTTAACAAACCTCATTTTGAACCAATCTTTTTCTACATATAACTTTCGTTCTGATTGTTATTTTTGACTTTAACATGTAAAATTGAAATGTCATACTCTTAGAAATATGTATATCACCCTCTCAAATCGATATATAAATTATCCAAGGTGTAGTAACTGTTAATCCCTTCAGTGTCACTGATGCCTTTAAGCGCGTATATTAGACTGATCAGTAGTGTCAACGACGACTTTAGGCGCGTCCAACAGAAAATAATATTTCCGCCGCTTCGGTTCCCATAGCATTTGTTATTTTGGGGTTTCTGAAATTGAATTTGACGTCGAAATTGAAAAATTAACAATAGTAGATGCAATATGGCCACTAAAAGTTTAAAAAATTTTTTAAAAGTTCCCAAATTTAGAAAACACGCATTTTAACAATTTATATCTAAGATCTAAATATTTTTAATAATTATGGAAAATTTATCATTACAGCTAAAATTAAAACAAATACTATTAGAACAATTTCGAAATTGACCGAACTTACTGGAAGCTTCTAGATCACTTTCGAACGTTCTCGAAGCGATGGACTCGTAAAACAAATATTTACTTTTGATTCCTATTCTTCGAGCCTAAACACTTCCTAGAATAAAATGTTGTGTGAACGAAACGATTTGTTGACCAAGAATATTTTTGGCTATTTTCGTCATTTTTGACTTGACACTCAAGGGGTTAAAATCATGCCACGACGCTAATACTTATCTCGGACTTACGACCGTTTTAAAGGGGTCTGGGGCTGTTCTGCACCCCAGATGGAGCCCAACAGGTTAAAGACCAACCGCAAACTTTAATGTTGTAGTTTAGGAAAGATTTGGAAGAAATCGTAGTCTAAATGAGAAATAGTCTAATTTATGTATAATTATTAATAATGTAAAATCTCTCGTTGACGTAATTTTGTTTATATAGGATTTCGCGCCTATTAAAATGCTACCCACTAAATTGTGTCATTTAATGATAATCTAATGAATTTCCATTATTACATGACCTTTTATAAATATCTATATGTCATATAGAAATTGTTATGTGTTAATTAGTAAAATATGTCAGTGATTATCTTAATTCTTGGTATGCATGATAAGGTATGAATAAATATCATCATGGAGTTATAACGTAAATAAGTCAACGGTTGATCTTGTTTTTGTTTCAGATTCTTCTATCTTTATCATTTTTCATTCTATGCTTATCACTACCGGTTTAATGGGCAGTACAGCAGTTTGGCGCTAATTACGTCATGGCTTTTCATTCAGGTGAGCATTTCTTTTCTGTACTAAAACGAAGTGAAGAGGAAGTGCAAAACATATTCCATTAATGACATCGTCCAGTTTCGTTAATTAAATTGTACCCTAGTGTAATTACATAAAAGTATTTAGTAGTACTCAGCTACAGATAGTACTGTTATTGATATAATAGATCGATAAGTAAAATTTGAGGTCTATAGGACTGCTATACATTGAAAACCATAGGACGATTCCTCCTACAAAACATGTTTTATTCCCACATGAACTACAGATGCAGTAAACTATTAAGGGTTCTATAATGCTTTACTCTGATGTCTTTGTTATTGTTATTCATGAGGACAGTTGTTAATCAATTGTTGAATTTTTTTTATAAATAAGGCAAGAAATATTTTATGAAAAGTACAAACGACTAATTACTTTCTTGTAAAACGATGCGACGTAAAGTCTCTACGTTGAATTATTTTCGACGAAGGAGCTGTCAAGTACCTTGTTGCGTTTACGTAATCTACGTTTAAGTACAGCTGTCCCGCACGTGGCACTCCTGTCAACCGTGGAATTGCTGAATATTGGTTAAAGTATTACCTTTTATTCATTTAGTTTCGCTTGAGCGCCGAACCGTTGGGGCGAATTCTCCTAAATTTCGTATGCTATTGACGTTGATCAAACTGTAGTAACGCAAAATAATTTTTTATTTGCACGTATGTACTTCCATTTGAGCATCGCAATTTATAATAGTTACCATTTTAATAATAGCATTGATTTCTGTTTGAATAAAGTATTTATGTAGATATACATATAAATTTACAGTACATAAATATTGTTTTAATTATACTTATTAGTAACCCAGTAAGAATTACCTTCGGAATAGTAATGGTTATTGTCTTCTAAATAATCAGTCATATTCCATGCTGTTCATCGCTCATTTTCTATGCTATCTAGGACTCGCTGCTAACCAGCCTAGTAACCATTACTGTTCTCTTTTTTCGGTGTAGCGGCCTTATAAAGAGAGTATACTGTACCAAAGTAAAGGCTTATCGAATTTTATACGAAACGATGAAATTTTTCAGTTATAGGTATTCGTATGTATCTATAGATTCATTTTAATTATTATGTACAAACATTCACACCCGTTTAAATTTATTTTCAAGAAAAATCGGTTATCGTTTAATTTAATTTGTCATTTAAATCACGTCCGGCGTGGACCGTCTCATCGACATGACCTGGTTTGCGTTAAACCGACAATTATTTCTCGTAACGCATTTACCAGCGAAATTTACGTTACGGGATGATTTGATGCTTCGGGCTGTCGGCCGGGGTTTCCATTCGCGGGTCGAAGTTCGATCGATTAACGTGGAAACATCGTTATCGACGTCGACAGTGAAAATTTCATTTTATTATTCGTGCCGACAGATTAATGTGACGTTCTGATTTGTCCATTCTTCGACCTTTGCCATAACTGAGTTCACTTTCCATGAAAATCGTTGAGGATATAATTTGCTACGCGTCACCAACACGCGTAGGTATCTGTGTTTCAATTTTCAATATCCTTTCTTACCTTTCTCAACGGTCCTATACAAGATACTTGGTCGAGTCTCGCGCCAAGCACAGGCAACCCGGTAGACAGGCTCGACGACCGAGGGTACACTTACCCGAAGCATCCGTTTCGAATCAAATATCTTATAAATGGCTGTATATAAGAAAAAGTTATCGATACTCTTATTATAGGATTTGAATATTCCGAATTGATTGTCACCAAGATGAATAAGATTGATGTAGAAGACCAGGCTGTATTGGAGGCAGGTGGGCGGGGGGAAGTCTAGCGGAGTCATTTTATATCAGTTCCGTAGTTGTCATTTTCGTTCGGCGGTTACCATTTTACGCCACTGGTGGCGCTTGTGTCTTCTCTCGTTAAGGACCAAAAATTATATATTTATTTTTATTTAACGTATCTTTATATGGTGGCCAATTCCATAAAGGTTTGCAGACTTGCAGTGTTTTCTGAAATTTTTCAAAGAGGAGCAGTTGGACGTTAACTTTTTTCGTTCTGCTGGATTTATATTCTTCAATAGGGTCAAGTTCCAGCTTTAATTATCTTCATCTAAAAGCGGAATCCTCACCCTATATGTTTTCTGAAGCGAACGCGTAAGTTAAAGATTCATTGTAACAGTACCCAGTCAGAGAAGACTCATAGATATTTGTGACGTTTTAGGTGCAAAGGGTAAAATAACCCTGTTATGCGATATTACGAATATTATATCATATTGTAGAGAGTATTTCGATACGAGTTTGTTGGATCCGAAAGATACATTGGTTTACGCTTCTAGTCCATAGCCGACCAGCAGAACTTTGTTTTGGCAGATAATAATCAGGTTTGGGAGGAGCACGGAGCAACAACAGGCTGTAGTCCAGACAAGCGAGCACCGTGTAAATGGAACAATGCCGTAAACTTGTTAGCAGTCGGCGTGTGACTACTTGTAAATATGTTTCGATTAGACTTTGCCGTCGGCACAAATTAAATCGGTGGACCGAAAGGACACTCGAGATAGCACAGAAGAAGCATGAATACTTCACGTTCATTTGAGATGATATGAAATTTCATCTCTGAGCTAAAAAAAGATTGTATGTACGAAGCAGCTGTTTCTTCTTGCTTTTTTTGTTAGTAAAAAATTGTCGTAGTTCAATTCTGTTACATTTGAAATTATTTAATGTTATATTTCATATTACGTAGTTACCTAAATACATAAAGACGCAGATTATACAATTCGTGCGTTAGATAAAATATAATTGCAATTATTATATTAAAGCCCAAAAAATATACGATTAAGTACTATAATTCGTCACATACAAAAATTCAACCGAATGATACTTCATGCAATGTATTCATGTTTCCTAAAGTGTAATCGGCGGAGAATTCGCCGAGTATAATTAAGGGTTGGCGTGAAATCGTGCAAAAGTTCAGCAGGTTGCGGCGGGGTCTTCGCAGGAAACTTTTATTGCATTACGATTGGTTAATACTCGCGACAGGAACAAGGGACGCGTAAAGGGTGAAACTCGTCGAGAGCGTGAGGGCAGGGAGCACTGGCTTTCGGTGTGACTGGAGGGGTTGAGGTGGCGAGGATCATGGCAAGAGGAGACTGAGAGGAGCCGCACACAATGCTAGTAGCGATGCTAGTGAGGGTGCTGGTGGATGGTGGCAATGTGGCTGTTGAGCAAGGGATGATGAGGGATGGATGGTTGATTGCAAGTTTGTCGGGTTTGTGCGTCGATCGGCAATGCCGCAAGCAGATCCGGCAGCCCGTGTATCGCTAGCACTGGCTTGTTCCTGCGGCTCATGTGTTACTCGCGAGCAGCAAATTTATATGGAAATCCGCCAAATTTGTTCCATGCGGCGCGCTCTTTCTCCCTCGACCGTGCGCATCCCTCGAGCTTTCCCTCTCGCTAACGCAATATCGGCTGCCCTGCCTTTTTCGAGCTGCAACGACAACTTTATCATCCCTAACCACCGTTCTTCCACATATTTTATGGGCGTTTAATGGTAAGGCTCCTGGAAGTTGAGACAAATCGCCCTTTTTGATTCCACGCCTTTCCTTGCCGACTGATTCAGTTTTGCTTTTGAGAATTCCAAGCATTTTTGAGGATCGATAATCAGATGGTTATATTTATGTAATGCAATTTTTTCATGACAGACTCTTTTTAACGGGATTCTCTTTTTAATTCTGTTTTCAGCATTCTATGCTGTATTTCTTCCATCACTACGAGTTGCCGGTGATTCTACAGCAGGCACAGTTACAACAACTTTTATTTCGAAATCATACGCAAGCAGCGCAGCCAACAACGCCCAGTACTTCCCCGACGACGCCCGGGCCTTCACCAGTAATCGCATCGACATCGACGCGATTAACTACTCCAAATTCCTCGACATCAACCATCGAACAGACCCAGCAAAATTATGTCTCAGAATTGTCTCAGCTCGATCCAGATCCTGATAATCCTGCCGAGCGTGTCGACGAAATACCTTCTTTAACTTCTACGTTGACGACAGGGACAGCAGCGACAGCGGAGACGGTAGCGACGCCGCTACCTCCTGCACAAGGTCAGTAATTTTTAGCAATCTTTTGTGAGGATATAATATTCTTTTGATTTACCGGACAGAAATAACATTAATTTTTATTTCAAATGGTTCGACTCTTATCGTCTTGTGATGCTTGCCTTATCTTAAGGCAGAATCCTATGTCATTCTTTTATATCATTCATGAAATGCGAAAAATTTTATCTCAAAACATAAACTGAATCATTGAATAGTGAGATTATCACGCACAGTACAATTATTTGACTAAAATATAAAAATAAAATCATGTTAAGCGAAACTGAAAGTGTTAATGACAAACTGTTCTACTAATGATATGTAAAAAATATCCAAATCTTGTTATAAAATTATCTTGCACATTTATGTTCTTTTCAGTCGACGATAAATATGTTATAAACCCCGTAATGTCGAGATGTCTAGTTTCGAAACTGGTTATCTTAAAAGATCAAAGAAATGAATTCTATTATAGAATTCAGAGAAATTAGAAGGAATATCAGTAATTAGTACTATAATTTGCATTATGGACAAGCTTTGCGATTTAGAATTCATATAAAGGAAAATCAATAGATCCATCGCGACCTAGCGATTTCCAATAACACTAAAAGTAATAAAGAAATAAAATTCCTCAAAAAGTATGTAGTTATATAGATTAAACCAATAATTTCTTATAAGTCGTTTCATGTAACCATAATATTACTGTATGCTTAGCAATGAAGAGACACAAGAGCGAAGAGGAGGCCTCCTCATCGAGTAAGGTCGACGCAGCATCAGTAAGGGTCTCGAGCATCGAGATGGACCCAAAGGTCCAAGGGGAACAATCCTCGTCAGAAGAGTTTGAAGTGATCGAATGCTCGCACACGTCGAGAAAGGAAAGAACCTCCGAGGACGTAAACGAGGACGCCTAGATGGAAAGGAGCAAAGGAAGAGGGACGATAAGATAGTAGAGAGAGTGAGAGAAAGAGTGAGAGAGCGCGAGAGAAAGAAATAGAAAGGAATATCGTCAGAGAAGTTGGTTTGTGCCGAAGGCTATCGCGCGTGTTCTTAAATGCGACCGAGTCATCCCCCGATATTAATGAAAGCACTTACCAGAAGAGTTACTGATTCGAAATATCTTTCGATAAATTGAAAAAGTGCACGCGTGAATTTTGATTGCGTCAATTCGTCAATAATTTTCTCGACATGCGAATATTATAATAGCGAGAAGGAAGATAGGCAGAGTGAATTCGAAACTAAGAATTTTTTCTGTATGTTTTTTTTAATATCTTCATAGGAGACTCGTAAGTGGTTAAAAGTAAGCTTTAAGGTGGACACAGATAAGGAAAATTGCATGATTTTCTAATGTAGTTTTCTTTGGAATGGTTTGAATTGCATTCGACTCCTACCCGAGATTCCGTGTGGATGATAATCGACAATGAAAAAATATATATATCTAAGTATACGCAATACGGAGCTGTATTATAGAAGTTTCATTTTTTTTAAGATGTTTTTTTGTGCTGCTTTGAAATCTGTGTAATCGTGCGCTATGACGGCAGAAACATGTCGAAGCTTTCAAGAAGTTCGATGACTATGCGAGTTCCGTAGACGTTTTATAGTTTCCTATCGAAGGTATTTAATGTCATAAATGACAAAGTCAGTTTCATCCTTTCGAGAGACTCAGTGCTCCCAGAATGCTACTTCTCGAAATGTTTATATAATAGATCTACAAGCCTTAGGAAGATATTAGTGATAACTAATAACAATTCAGAATATCTATAAAGACTCATCTATAAAGTCATCTATAAAGTCTTATCGATGGTACCATTATATCTGATAGATCAAATCGACGCATTCGCACACCGTCATATTTGCTCTTAATTATTTCATATCTAATGTGAATTAGCACCATTATCGTGAGTGATCCGTCATGTTTTAGATACAACCTAGGCGATTGTCAACTTTTTGAGCACATGGCGAAAAACAAGCGTGTCAAAAAAAGGTTAATGATTAATATATTGGCAAAGGCCCAAGAACAATATACAGATTCTTCCGTCATAGTGTACAGCCGCTCCCCTTTCTTTGTGAGCATTTTCTAATAAGGCCAAGAAAATAATAAAAGAGGAATGATTAGTTAAGTGAATTTACAATGAGCGAGGAGACCAAATTTACAATATGCAGTAGTAGTTAAAGCTATTAAGAGATGACAACAAGGTACTTATTCTATGTATGCATATTTATTGTTTAATGCTGATAGTTGACTGTCACAAGTGGGGCGGAAAACTTGAAGACGGAAGAAAGGGTGGGAGCGCGTGCGATCGTGTGCTTGCGTACCTGTGTGGCTGTATATTATGTGTGCGTGTGTATAATAACGAGAGGTTTAAAATAACAAAGTAATAGAACGCTCATCTTTTTGTTTTATCGTTCCAAAGCAACACACAGGCGTCCGCCTCTGTAAAATAATTGCCCGATTTATTTATGTTTCTCAAAGTCTCTTCGGTTGTACATAATATTACTATACTATACAATAAAAGCAAAGCTCTTACTATAAGTTTTCGTAAACCTTTCCATTTTTGATATTTTCTTTGAGATATTTATAACTGACATTTATATTCGGGTGAATTTCAAATGTGCATCTTTACAGAGCATTGTGAATGGTAAGAATTTTCTACTTGATGTTTGTTGGTAAGTATTTTTAAATAATGCTTTTCTATTTATTGATTATATTAATACTTCCTTAATCTATGTTATAACTATTTTAAGTAGTAGAACAAAACAAATTCTATCGCAGTAAAACCGCCATCGATTGCATAATTATTTTTGTAGCTGCATATTTAACATATTTCGTAGGGAATTTATTTCGCTTTTAGTACTAAATAAGTGTTGAGACAAGGTTTAATAAAAACAGTAACGTAAATAATATAAATATTCCTGATCAATCTTTGGTTCCTTAACATCAAATGTGTCGTTTCTGATATAACAGGATTTTTTAACTCCATACCCCTGTTTATTTAATCGGCTGTGATTGGACCAAACTTACAAGTAGGAATTGGGCGAGTCTTGTGGCAATTTTAGATATTCCTCAAGGGATTTCTGTCACTGTATTTAAATATACAGCAAAGGATCTATGGTTTAATCATGAATTTGTGTTAGAGCAATTCCAAAGTACGTTGAGGGCTTAAACTGCAATTCATAGAAAGTGTGCACTCGAGCGCAGGCTAAAATAAATCAATCGAAAGCTTAGAAACTGTACAATTCTAGGGATACGTGGGCGATCCTGGGGTGAATTGCGATCGCGTAAAAAAGCACAATACGTCGTGACGCCTTGGTAGCTGGTGTTAGGTGACCTATGGAAGTGGAAGAAGGAAATTCGCCAAGAATTGAAATTGATCGTTCTTCACTGAGGGATGAAGTGAGTGGCGGATGGTGAACGGGGCGGATGGCGCGACTGCTGTTCCGAAATAGACTGGCTCGAGCACACAGGGACGCCTTCGAGAATCAAACAGGTGGCGTAAGTGTACAGTACCGGAAAAACGTTTCTCCTTGTGGCACTGAAAGACATTGCTACAAATGTAACAATCTATTTTCATTACGGTATAATTAGGAGTGAGTCCCGCTAGTGAGTCGATCTCAACCCCGTCACCCCACGTCGAACACGTGAACCGTCTCCAATTTATCTATTCCTTCTACCTTTGCCATTTTAACCTGAAAACGAAAGCCTTTCCGTATCTAGCAAGGTGGCCGTGGGACCTTGTACCCTTCGGAAGGACATGAGGATGGCTAAGAGTGTGTAAGGGTGGGTAAAGCTAAGAGCACTTCTGAGCCATCGATTTATACGCTACTAGTTTTACTCATTTATCTGATACTCAAACTCTACCTCGTAGAATGAATCCTTTTTTCTCTTATTTAGGCACGATCGCATAGACAGTATGAAGGTGTCTTATGCAATTTCGATAACAAAAAATATTTCTGTGTTCGAAATTATTTCTTTAACCAGTATTTTACGTTAGTGAGATTTATGAAGCTCATTACATTTTATAGCAATATTATTGTGGAATAAACTAGAATACTCGAGATAGTGTGAATACATTTAACAAATCTTTTGACTTAATCAGAATGCAATGAATCTAGATCTGATTTTAAACCGTTTGACTTTGGTTTAATTAACAATTAACTGGCTCGTATTGAACTGTACATCGGTATAATGAGTATGCTCGTATTTCCAAGGTATCGCCTTTACAAAATGAATTGATTTACTATATGAATAGGCCGCACTTTCATCGTGGCGCAATATTCTCGTAGACGATTGCACTGATCAAAATACAAAATTCTGCTACACGGAATTCTCACGTATCGATGAATTACGGAGTTATTTACAATTTAGGAAAATTTGTATGTAACGTCAAGGTATGTTGCCATCGCAAAATAATTTGCGTACGCGTTTTTTTTTTGAACCCGGACCTGCTGGATATTTACAAACGTTACAGAATCTCGATTACATCCCAAACATGATTTTCCTTGTAGGTTTCAACCGGATTGATAGAATACCAGTTCGTCCGGAATTTATGATACAAACATTCGCACCAGCGCATGCAAAAACCACAGGCACCCACATATGCATACTCTTTTTTTCCATGGCGACTGCACAGGATACTTTCATAAAATGGATTAATTGTCGAGGTTCAATGCAATCGATATATTGCAATGTAAATAAGATTAACCTGCGAGAAGGCGCGCTATGAGAATTTTGCTCACGCGACACGACTTAACCTATAGAACGACGCAGCAGTAAGAGTGAGACGCTAGAAATGACGCGTCTGCTGACGGGTTAATCTCTAATTTATTTACATCAGTTAATGTGCAATTGTCTGATATTAAATTCTTAACACAGAAAAGGTATCGCTGAATTTGTCACTAGGTTCTTAAAAACAATAATACCTAATACAACATTGATAACATATCTATATGCATATGTAAAATCTACACGTCCCTAGCAAGTGATATTGCCGAAAACACTTTTAAAGCGTATTCGTATATGCACGATGACCTAACATTGAAAGAAATCAATTTTCTTCCTTTGCAAAAATATTCCTATCGAAATAGAGGGATAAGGTAAATTTTAGAGTTACATGTTTTCCAGGAAATGTACAGCAGATGCATCGGGATTTGAAAGGGTGCGCTGAACAGTACGATGTATTTCGGTATTAGTGGCGTGCCGGACGGGAGTTGCTCGAGGGAAAAAGAAAGACCGCAGGGGCCAAATTTGCATCCTGCAAAACAACCCCGGACTACTTTATTTGATTGGCTGCCCACAGCCGCTAGCTCCGCGTTATTTCGCTTTTCCAAGGACGCACACTGCTGCATACAACCTACACGAATACTCACGACAATATTCGTTCTCCAGCATCCTCCTGCTCCGCCTTTAAAAGTAAAGCTCTTTTACCTATCTCTTGGATTTCGGATTGATTTCATCCATTTGCTTCATGGCTTCGCCGACTAATTCACTTTTTCTATGAATTTTCCATCTGGAATGGATGATTAGTACTTATAGTCGAGTCTTTTAATATATTGACTAATTTTGTTGTCATTTTTGATAAGATTAATGTTTTTTTATTTTTGTTTACTTTATTTGAAAGATAAATAGAAAATAATATCAAGATAAACAGGACAATTTTCTAAAGGAGACACGAAAATAGTTGCCAACGGCTTTGATAAACTGCACAATGCTTTACCACTGCATGGCTTGACGATCGATTACATCCTGTCCGGTGTTGATGCTTGGCGTCGAACAATCATCTGGTTTAATAAAAATGGCTTATCCGGGAAACAATGGACTGTCGTTTGCAGGACAGCCATGTTCGTCTAGATATATGGACGCCTCAAAGTACCTACCTGGCTGCCAGTCTGCTTGCTTGGCTGCTTCATATTAAACGATACTTTGTTCTTAACCTGTACAAGTATAGTACCTTCCAACTTACATTAAACTCGTTATGTCTCTCTGACATGGTAAGATTATGATAAGGGAATAACATCTTTTTTTTACTTTGCTTGAGATACTAACGTTACTGTACAAAATTCATTTTTTTTTCTTCACGATAACTTTGTTTCAATTCAATTGCTTTCAAATTTTACGTATGGTACGCATAGATCTACATAATCTAAGCCAATTTTTATTCCTCCGTCTGTTTATTTATTGTGTCTCGCGCCCATATCTTTTGTTCTAGATTTAAAAAAAGCACTGGTGCTATCACCGGCGCCTAATACGCTCATCACAAGAACTCAAATTTCAGCAACGACTTAATTTCATCCCTCTACGTTCACCAGGTGTTTAAGTATTCTCATTAAGTACTGATACGTTGGACAAAAAGGAACCCGATATATCTCCATTTTTTTGGAGCAGGATTTTTCCTTCGTTCTGTGACATTTCAGGGGGGATGCTTTTACTGGTTTCCGGTAGGAGACTTGAGACCCTTTCGCATGAACTTCCGCGTGATTTGATTTGGGTCCAGACACTTTATTTCGGACCTATTCCTCCTTCAAAGCATTGAAACTACGAGTTTGGCAACTTTGGGACAGTCGTCGTAGGCACGTCCGGTGCAGATGTTAGGCAAACTGAGAACCATGTAAGGACCAGGCGGAGTCGGAAAACCGAGAATTCATAGTAGTATTACATGTTCGTGGATCCCACATCGTTCTTCCTAGATCAAAGGAGTTCTTCTCGACCTGTGCAAGCGGGCTTGACGAGGGTCCTTGCCAGCTTCGATTTTGAGCACAATTCACATACAAAAAAAATAGATTGATCTTCTCGCCTTTGGCTGCAGATCTTTTTTTGCCGAAATTCTATTTATGATTGGTTACCTTTCCATAACAATATTATTATAGGATTTCGAATACCTCATAATTTAAAAAAATAAAATTTTGAATGTCCTCTAAAATTGGAAAAGTTACGTACTGTTGATTAGAAACCTGATTTTATGTATACACAACTGTACTAGATAAAAATGTATGAAAATAGAATTTGTTTACAATCAAATAAACTTCAATTTTATTGTTCAGTATAAACTTTATAGAATTGCATTTTATTTGTACAATCCCGAGTCAAAAACTAAGTACTGCTTTAGTTCTCATGGGTCTGATTTCGTTCTCCTCACCCTGATGTAGGTCTGGTAGTTCGATAAATAGGTCCTGATGAGTCTGATCTCGTCCTTTTGACCTGGATCTAGGCCTATTTGTTGCATATTTCGGGCTGAAGCAGAACATATAAATCCTCTTTTTGTACTGCCGAGAAGAACGAAAAAGAATCGAAATGGGATTTATTTTTTGACTCGGGATTTCAAATATGATTCGTAGCGTCAACGAGTGTTTGAGATATAACGATAATTATACAATTAAGAGAAATAAAAGGATCACAAAGTGAATATTAAATGCGACAATTTATTTAATAACTAGTAGTTTCTTCTGATTTTAGTTTCACGGAGTTATCGACCGGCCAATAAATTGATCCCCTAGGTGTAGGTCCTATTATACGTTGGCGAACGGGTGACATGAAGTAACGTGACACGATGATGACAGGGTAGGATGAGGGAATGAGAAGAGAGAAGAGAGAAGCGAGAAGGCTGGGGATGGTTGGCTAGGGGACTGGCTGCCTGACTATCGGGATGGATGCGGGAATGTTATCAGGGCTAGAATGGAGTATGGGGCATTGGATCTGAGAGCGGCCTGTGTTATCGAGCGACGCGCCGGGGCGTCGAAACGAAACAGCGCCGTGACGTTCGAAGGCTCAACTAAGATTTACGATAAAAGCCACCCGCACTAACCTCCACTAAGTTAAAGGTATTGTCCAATGGCCTGCGTGCTGTTCTTTACTCCCGTTTCCTTTAAGCGATTTTGCGAAACAAAATTGTATTCATCACATCGATATGACATCTTCTTAGTGATACGCCACCCTCGACAATTTTACCTTATTCAGAGACCTTAATGCGCGCTTCTCCTGAGCTGAAATTCTGTGAAATCGATGCCAGGAAGGACAATCCTTTCTTCATATGCTTATCCGCCACGCGTCTGGTGTCTCGGCTGCATGACAGCACATTTTCAAGGATAAAACTCGATAACTGATTTAAACTTAGCGCCTTTTCCAGAATCTTTCCGGCCTTGAATACCTTGATTTTGTTGGAACAGTAGCAGAAGGTTGCTTAACTTATATCGGCGCTTAAATCGTATCGCTGCATTATTTAAGTAACTATGCGAGTTTAACAACATTCGGAAGTTATTTACGCAACGTTGTTACACAAGAGTAGCTCATTATGGGTGATCCTTTACTTTGTTCAAGTTATCGGTAAGTAATTTATGAAGAAATATATAAAAAGTGGTGCGAATCAGTCTACCTTACTTTATACTGTATTCTAAAGAATATTTAAGGGGGTATTCTAGTTTAGAAGCTGAATTTTTATGCTATATTTACGAATTTTTTTAAAGGAAACTATAAGGTGTTTGGGACGGGAGTTTTTTCTACATATTTATGTATATTTGAAGGATGTTTCAAAATTTTTTTATTGCAAAATAATTATAAATATGTGTTGTATACAATATTGAAAAAGATAATGAAAAAAGTTGGTTCATGGTTCCCACGATTCCGGCTGTTCTGCTCATCTGAAAAAAAAAAAAAAAAAAAAAAGATTCTTAATCTGTATGAGTTTGACTACAGCAGGTACAAGAGTGAATAAAAAAA
Source organism: Pachycephus smyrnensis (assembly GCA_030142225.1). Lineage (NCBI taxonomy): Eukaryota > Metazoa > Arthropoda > Insecta > Hymenoptera > Cephidae > Pachycephus > Pachycephus smyrnensis. The sequence continues at coordinate 140,633 of JARQST010000578.1, forward strand.
AATTGAAAATTAGAAAAATGTCATTTTGAAAATTAGGTTTCGATTTTTGCTATTTTTTTCACAATTAAAGGGCTGTAAAAATTAAAAGTATTTCAATTTGATCGTGGTAGGGGCTATAGCCACACATGTGCTGAAGATGTGTGCACATGCCCGACTCAATTGGTCAACTGGTTTTTGAGATATCATGGGAACCAATATGAAAAACGTGGTTTCGAGAAAAACGCGTATAAAGTTTTTCATACTGATTACATAGAAATAATTTTACTTACGGTCATTCAAATAGTCCAGGGCCATACAGAGGACCTTTTCATACATATTTTTCACACCAAATACTTGAAAATTATGCAAAAAAAGAAAAATCGATTTTTCCGACCCGCTAGACTAGAATACTCCCTTAAGAGGAATGGAACAGCATTTTCTATGTGTGAGTGTGTCACACGTACGAGAGCTCAAAGCGAGAAAACTTTGCACCCAAAAATCTCTGTACAAATAGCAGTATCAATAAATTGATGACACATAATTGAAGCCTTCCGACAATATAACTTTCCCTGCGGAGCCCAATTTTTGAATTATTGCTTTGAAAATATATAAAGCATACCTGAATATCAGCAGTGACAGCCTACGAATCTGTCATGATGTCACGACAATACCTTTGCCGTTCGCTATCCAATACTCATCACACTGTTGCACAGCACCACCGATGAAAATCGAAAA
>JARQST010000578.1:149005-177416 GCA_030142225.1 Pachycephus smyrnensis
TTCCAAACACAGGTACAAGAGTTGACTCGGGTAAAGAGACTCGGCGGGCCGTGCCCTGTACAGCCGGTTGCCTTTACAGCCGGTTGCCTGTACTTGGTGTGAGACTCGATCGAGTCTCTTGATTTTTGAATCTTATAATTTATTATTACTGGACATTGATGTGACATTGTGTGTATCATTTGTGCCGTCATTTTGCAAAAAATCGTTTTTGCTGGACTCTGTACAGAAATTTCGAGTATAATAATAATATGAAAAACAAATATCGATATACCAAAATGATAATGTATATGTTAATTTGAGAAACTCCAAAGTCTAGTATTTAGCGATTATATGTGGACATTGATATAGTTTATTATAATTAATAATTTCATATTTTAAGGATGATGGTCTTCAGGATGGCTTCTATTTTTGCAACCGTACACAACACGTATATTTTATTATTTTATTTAGCTTACAAAAACTGAGGAAGAAAAAACACATCGTCCTGACTTCTTGCAACCGACATTTCGTATACACTCTTGCCGCGCTCTCTCCGACAGTGGCGCGCTCTAAGTGCGTTGACGCCATTCTTTGGGGAGAAAAGTCCCTAGGCGACTAGAGTTCAGCTGTTCCTGACAACTGGGTCGTCCTCGAGCCAGCTAGTCCCCTCCATTTAGTCTTGTTCATCAGGATCATCAGCATCATCCTCTTCGTTCTCGGCTTCGATGGGCCCATACATCACCCACCTTTTGATGCGCTCGGGAGGCAATATCGAGCAATACTCTTTTTGTGTGTGCTGGTATCCCGGAATATATGAAATCACGTACATGTCCTTATAGAACATGAACTGCTTTTACCTGTTAAGGACCGACGAATTTCCTGAACATCTTTGGGGTTAATCCCTTTTCCGGTCCCGTCCTCTGGATGGCTACATATTCCTCTGCTGCATAGCTTTCATGACGGCGCCGATTTTTATCATAACGCAGCTTATTTTGTAGCTGGTCCTTTGCAACAGCAACTTCTGCTTCCCTTCGTACTTTTTCCCTCTCAGCGACGAAATCTTCGATAGCAGTTTCATCATTTATTGCATTGGCCACCTCTCCGTTCAGTGGGAATGTTAGATGATATCCCAGGAACACTTCAGACGGGCTCCGACCCATACTCTTCTGGACTGTACCATTTAAGGCGATTGTACTTGTCCCAAGGCTTTGTGCCATTTATCTGGAGCTTCTGTAGGTTTCAGCAATGCCGGCACGAGAGTCCTGTTGTATCACTCAATCTGTCCGTTGGCTCTTGGAGTTTGTACCACCACGTGCGTGAAGAGATCTCGTTCTCTTCATAAAATCGCTCAAACTCTTCACTAGTGAACCCAGTGCTGCAGTCCGATATGATTCTTCTGGGCGGTCCAAAGATGTGCAAAAGGGACGTCAGAACTCTGATAACCTTTGCACTGCCTGTGGTCTTCACAGACTCGAGTATTATAAATTTCGAAAAGACATCGGTCACCACGAAAATATGCTTATGCCCCCCCCCCCCCCCCAGTCTTCTACAGTGTAGATCTGAACCTTCTCTTCTCGTATGAAGTCATCGAAGATGGTGGTGACGTATCTCTGAAACACTGATGGAGTATTCGCAAGCCCAGAAGGCATGCGTACAAATTCATATTGCCCATTTGGCACAATGAAAGAAATATACTTTGTAGAATCTTCATCGACCAGGACATGGAAGAATCCATTTATCAAATGCATTAACGTAAAATATTTAGCTCGACTCAAATTTTCCATTAGATCCTCGATACGTGGCAGTGGAAAACTATTTTTCACTGTCAACTTATTCAGTTTACGAAAGTCGATACACATCCTGTAGTCTCCATTCTTCTTTTTCACTAATACAGTCGGACTAGCGTAATCCGAATAACTTGGTCGTATCACTCCTTTCTGCAGGTATATATCCACTAGGGCATTAAGCACCTCCCATTTGTGAATAGCTAATCTTCGTAGTCTCCCTTTTACAGGCCTGTTAGCCTTTAGGTCTATCCGCACTTTGACTCCAGTGTCACGCTTAAAATCCTCTCGTTTGGACTCAGAGTCACAGCGTCTTAGAACCCATTCACGGATTTTCATTCGTTGCTCAACCGTTACATCTAGGCCAACATTGAGATCAGGTTCGTTGGTTTCAACTTCAATCGCCATCATTCTAGAGAGCTCCTCTTCAATTATATTTGTTCTTGCAAATATAATCTGTGTCTTCGTTGCTTGCCACTCGATAGCGTTCAGGAATCGTTGACCAACACAGCGCAGATCTGATTTCTTAGATATGTCCGTAGGTTTCTCACATATGTTTACTTCCCCAGACAATAACTTCAGTTCTTCAAAAAACGCTGTCAACATCATATACTTTTCTGAAACTAGTTGCATACGGATAGTAAATTCTCGATATCTTTTATGACATGAGCTACGGTTTCTTCATCAGCCAACTTCGCTTTCTTTGCCAAGGTAACTTTCTCAATGTAGTACTCTTCGAGCTTTTCAGTTCTCCGCCATTTCCTGGCTCGCATTTTGTCCATTCGAGTTGCTTCAAAAAATACATTCTTCAATTGCTTTTTGAGTTCCTGCCAAGATTTACCATAGACCTCCTGAATCTCATATCACCTTCTGGCGTTCCCACTAAGTCTATTGGTTGCAAGCACTCTCACGACATTCTCGTTAAGTTTATAGTCCGTTTTAACGTCCACGACTCGCTTTAGCCAAGAGTCAACATCAAGCTCCTCATCCCATTTACTTTCAAATTCCGGAATTTGTCCTGTTAGTTCTGAATAAAGTACTCTGGTTGTTTTGGTAGTTGTATCAAACGAGGCTTGGCTTACCGTTCTCTCTTAAACTCGCCAATTCTATATCCCTCGATTCTAATAATCGCATCATACGTCCAAGCTGAGACATCATTGTACCCATCGCCTGGTGACTCTTCTTGCGCTCCGCACGCATTGCCTCCAATTCTTGTTCCATCTTCACCTTCGTTCAGTCTCTTTGCTTCAGCAACACAACGTCACGAGGATAAATGCTTACACTAGGGTGTACCATCGCGATTTTTCCTTTTAGCGATAGGGAACACCACCAACGTATCGAACGTTCTACAATGCAATTCCTTTATCTCTCCACACGTGGCAATCGTCTTCACATTCGTATCTTCGTGATCCGGCGCAATCCAGCACGAATCAGGATGGCTTCTATTTTTGCAACCGTACACAACACGTATATTTTATTCTTTTATTTAGCTTACAAAAACTGAGGAAGAAAAAACACATCGTCTAGACTTCTTGCAACCACCATTTCGTACACACTCTTGCCGCGCTCTCTTCGACAGTGGCGCGCTCTAGGTGCGTCGACGTCAATCCTTCGGGAGAAAAGTCCCTAGGCGACTACAATATAATTATAATACTCTATTGGAATGTGTAATTATTATTTTACTCTACTGTTGTGAAGAATTATTACATTCTATATGGTACAGCGAAGTTTGTTGTAATTTGTCCATGACTTAAAGCCACAATAGTTGGATGATTTTCGAAATTTGATGTTTCTACTTTCAATATTTGAACGTAAATGCCTAGATAACCATTCACGATGACCTATTTATTGAGTCACACCATTATCAAATAATTAATGACGGTATATCATTAATTAATTAATTGAAGATAAAACTTGGAATTTTCAGGTAACCACAATGTATTGCAACCTTGCCAAAAAGAAATATCCCGCTATCATGATAATTGGATTACTTCATAGTATCATCAGTGGATAATTGACAGCACGCATTGTAATCCGACGAACTGCCTACATTCCAGGTAACCTGGCACAGAATTTCGCAATAGATTATTGTTGATAAAATGTTAAACTGGTGTATCTGCGTGTACGTCGCATGTTCTCTTGTAACCATCCTTCTCTCATGCTGTCCTTTTCCCCAGTGTCCTGTCATTTCAGTTCGCAGCCTTTAAACTCAAAAACAATAACTCAAGTATTTGAACAGCCTATTCCTCGAACTCCTTTCTTCTCAAGATCCTTTCCATGTGTGTCGTGATCTTCAACCACTTTCCCTTACTGCACAACTCTCACCTACTAATTTATGTGTCCTTTCTTCTTTTTAACTTTGCTGTCTTTATACGAATCCAGCTTTCTTCTTGCTTCATCCGGACTAAAACGAGCAATCGTACTATACCATCCCTAGGAACATCACGTGCACGATCCGTTAGTTGGAAATACATCTCATATTCTCATTTCACATATCACACAGATAATATAGACATTTTACGTCAAAGTTACACCAGTCTTCTGTCATTGACATACCTACAATCCTTTAATTAGTATTGTCAGGAGATCACGTATAGTTTATCACTACGACAGATCATTAACAAGGGACAGCGTGAACACTGCGTTTAAAAAATATGAAAACCAACGACATAGGGTTGTGTTTAAGATTTTATAAATCGCAACGTTTTATCATGAAATTTTGCAGTATGCCGCGCGACGATGTTGGTAATATTTAATAATATTAAATTGATAATAATAACGTGGCGCATAAAAGATGCGGCAAATTGAATAAACGGCGGGAAAATGGCACCCACCCTACTTTCTCTGTAGTGGGATTATTCGCTATCGGTTCATTGTGGATTCCTCGTGTCTTTTATGAGCAGCGCCTGCTTCCCTTGCATGTTAAACATTCACCTTTCACCCTTCACTCTTTACTTACTACGGAACACAAGGGAAAACCATGGAACACCATAGAACACCATGGAACACTGTAAAGCACTACAAAATCAGAAGTTCTTACCCATGTGAAAAAATTATATACTTATAAGTTATATATGAATTATATATAATGCGTTCCTTGTTCTCATTATATATATACACCTGTCTGCCACTTTCTTCCTTCTTTCGTGTGTTCTCTATAATTGATTTTCGTTCGGTTTCTCATCTTTTCATTTATTTATCTATTCTAATTTTGTCAATCATATAGACGCTACTGGGTTCTTTGAAAGAATATGCCCTTCAATCGAATTTCAGACCACTTTTCCAGAGATATGTTCAATATAGCGAATATTTATGCACGCCTGAATACTGATCAAATTTCAAACCTGATAGGAGTTTTAGTGTGATAACTTGAATCTAAAGATATATCGAATTAATTTTTCAATAATATTTATGGCTTAAAAATACTGTTATTTTTTATACTATGACGCTACAAACAATTTCTTTGGCAACAATTTCTGGGGAATAATGGAGTGAAACAATAAATCCATTCTAGTATATCTCTAGAGAATCTTTTAACGAATAAAATAAGCTATAGTACATTGAAATCGGACAACCAATGTGGTTTCATCTTTAGAAAAATGGTACAAAATACGACCTCTGGGCAACTACCTTTTTGTTGCTTCACTGTAAATAATTTTACAACTATTACTTTTTTATGTTAGAGGCACTTTGCTTCTTCTCAAATTTAGCTTTATTAATATCGGTTTCATGCCTTGCACTTGTTTCCATCTTTTTTTCATTTTTACTTTCATGTGATGCGACTGTACCGCTCGGACTACCTTAACTATGAAATCATGGTCATGTGAATGAACCGCAGCAGACAGCAATTAATTATTTTCTACATACTTTTTTTATACGACTTCCATATTTTATGTCTACCATCCACGATCATCATTCAGCTATGTATCGTATCGACAGAGCCTTGTCGCATTCGTTTCTGAAGTTTAATTCACAATAAAAGAGGCAAAGTGATGGGTGCTGGTGGGTTGCCAGTGGGTAGCTTCTAGGTTGAAGGGAACCCAAGGTGTCGACTGGATTCCAGCTTTTAGGGTTCCAACTTATTGCTACTGCCTGAATAAATTTAATTCCGCCATTCTCGCAGTGCTGCTTCTCTATTCTACCTTCGCTAAGAATTTCATCTTTGCACTGTATCGAAGTCGACTCTTTGATATCACCAAAGACAGTGCCCTTCGACAGTCCACCGCCGCATTCCCCTCTCCATTTCCTCTATATCTCCACTTCGCAATTCTTTCCTTTCTAAAATTTATAGGCATTTCTAAATCTGTATACGTTATATATTTATCGAACGAAACGCTGTTAGTAGGCTGTTCGTTACTAGCTGTGAAACTAAACTATCAAAAAAATATCAATAATTATATCATTTTTTGATAAATGTTCTGAGTATTTGAGAAATTCGCTAAGAAGATATACGAAAGTCATTTAATGTTATTATATTGACAGAAAGTAGCTGCAAGAAAAAATTATGCAAACATATTATACGTAGTATGAGATACAGTTTTTTCTTCTTTTGTTTCTTTGAGTGTATACAAATTATCTTAATATGCGTTTATCAAAACATTGCTAGAGTATATGAATCATTAATTGAAGAAAGGAGATAATCACATTGATCAATTGATACTATTCTTTACATATCTCAATAAAATTATTATCTTCGAATATAATAAATACACAGTATATATGAGAATATATATTTTATCATCCTACATACAACTCCTGTCCATAATATTTTCCAATCGATTGATCATTTATTGACATACATCTCAAAGCGTACGTACGGGATTGCCACATAAAGTTCTGTTTTGATGTTCACTGTAAAAAAATGAACAACTCGTAAAAATCAAGGAACAGTTAAGATAAGTAAATAAGAAGTACATAAAAAAAGGTTTAGCCATACAGGATACGGTGAAATGAAAATCACATGGCATCATACGAAGTCGCGGAAGGGTGACTATAATATATATATATATCTGTGCAGACGACGAATAGTCGGAAAGTAAATAAGGGTGACCTATCCTATATTGTAGAGATCTTTCGGAAAAGTGTCCGAGGGAATTGCCGGTGAAGAAGAGAATCGCAAAACATCGACTTTAAGTCACGAAGAATCCGTTCACACACCATTAGACTTGCGCTGGGTAGATGTAGCGTCGCGGCGCAACTTTACGTGCGTGTAGGAAGGAGTTGGTGAGCGTATGAGTAGCAGAGGTGTCCCGTACTACTCTCATCTTCGGGGCATAACGCGCTCGGCTATAGCCTTCGCGAAGAAGGGATGCGTTATAAATAAAGCACACCACCTGCTACACACTGATAAACTCGAAAGGCTAACCATGCACGAAACAAAGGTTAACTTTGACGGGCACAACCCCTGGGGTACAGGGTGTCCCAGATATGTTTCGATATGCCCGTCAAGCTATTTTCATGCGGTCCTTTTCGACGTCGAGGTGAATCATTTGCAAGCGGATGTTAACCAGTCAAGCAGCACGCTCACAGTTTACAGTGACAGCCGATCGAGAATTTCAACATTCATAGGATTTTCTATAGTTTTCTTTATTTTCTTTTTTTACATGTTCGAATGATTTTACATGCTCGAGGTGAACGTTTTAGGGATCTGTCTACCTCACGGTTGATTAGTTGAATTTTAAGGAGAAAAGTGTGAACGCACCGATTTTTATATTCTGAGGTAATAAATGTGTGAATTTTGTATACTATATACATTGAACATCTGGAATCGGTATTGATCAGGAAATTATGGTGTGCCTTGGAGAATACGATTTTTCTGATATTTTGTAATGATATTATGGATGAAGAGATAAATGGAATCACGTGAGTAATGTTATAATTAATCGAATGATTCGTTAGCTGTATTTCAAATCTTCCACATTCGCGTATTCAAAACTATGTTATTAATGAAACTCATTGTTAAATAATACAAATAACGGATAATTTATAAATGTGAAATTTCCCCTGACAATATCCCTTTGAAAACATTAATAATTAATTGCGATATAACACAGAAATGAAAATCATTAGTCAATAAAACAATGCACCCGCGTTATGCTCCCTAGCAAATAGCAATCATTTTCTCTAATAGAAAACACTACATAATCTAATGACTATAAATGCAATATAATTTTTCATATATTAATGATACATGCCTGATATATTCTATTATCCACGCTCAATATTCTTTGGAACATAGACAGATACAAGAATGTCAACAATCTTCGCCATACGATCATGAAACCGTTTATTTGACCAATGACCCCTCACCGAAATGAACTACTAAGAACTACTGGAAAAAACTACTTAGAACTACCAGTAGTTAATTACTCGTAAACTATTTAAAATTCACCAGTGCTAAATTAGTCCACTACTGGAAATTCTCAGTAGTTAACTACTTGAGATCCCCAATAGTTTTCAGTAAATCATTACCGACTAAAACAAATGTTCTGTGAATATTACATCAATATGAATGATTTATATGGTTTTTACCGGACGTCATAAGGATGACATTCATAATTAAAAAAGAATTTGTTTAAAATAGCTGCGTTCCGATGCGAACGTCAGGTCTGGGGTGTGCGTTCACAGCCTTGACCTGACGTATAAGAGAGGAAAGGCAGGCTTAGGTTTTCATTCTGTTTAGGTTACGCCACTTCAGAGTGAGACCTAGTCTTTGTCTCTAACTTCCTCTCAAGACCTTAGGAGATAGGTCATAAAATTAAACGTATCCCAGACTTCGACTGTCTAAACTCCATTTTTACCCTGGGAAAGCTCCTCGAGCATTGGATCAGTCTAATAACATACGTAGAACGTCTAACATCACAAGCCGAACACCACATATGAATAGCATCTACAACTGTATCAATTTATCCTTAGCAATATATTTGCATCATAGAATCACCATACTGTTACTAAATTATTCAAGAATCACCTGTCCCTTATTAATTTAAGCGGCAGGACATTACGCCGTATCATACCTTCAACACGAATACGTGCGCCAAAAGGCTGCGTGTGTAACTCGTAGTTAATACACACATTTACCGTAAATGGGACTGGAACCTGTGATTGTCGGGATGCTTGAAGCGAGGAGTGCGACACTCTACCCATGGAGCCACTAATCTAATATGTAAATGTTACTTCGATTAAGAATTATAATCGTCAATATTTATATATATGGAAAGATTCTAAAATAAATAGAAAAAGTTTCAATACATTAAGTCCAATCTCATTTTTAATGGTACAGAATTTGTTGTTAATATAAAATTTTTGTTGTTTAAGAAAATTTTGTTCATTCCCATTATATTTCATATACATAGCAAAAATACCTCAATGTTTGGTCATTGCTTTTTCCGTATTTAAAATGAATATATATTTTTTTTCTTTTCCAATTAGCAAACTCTTGCTTTTCATGACAAATTAATTCCTATACAAACAGTGATACTCTTTACTTCGTACTGAGTATTTTGCTACAGCGTTTATTATACTTACCGCAAAAGTACAGATCATAACTCGTGTCAATGTAACACATACATGCCCTCACTCGTTCGTAGGCAATGATTTTTACTGTCAAATAGTAAATATTTACCGGTGGCAACTACTTCCGCAGGAACTAATGATTCTTCTGTAGTTCGACTGTAGACTCAATAGTAACTAATTTACGCTTTACAACGTCTTGTGACACAACTGGTGCCAGTAGTGACTACTGAATCCCCAGTGGTGCTTTTCGATGAGAAACGATTTGGGAGAGACCGAAGAGACGCTATTTGTAAATACGATATTTGGCCTGCCGGGAGAATTTCCTAACGGAAACTTCGTGAGATGGTAATGCAGCAGTGGAAGATGCAGCGGCGCCATGGTAGCTACGCCTTGTCGATCGACGAGTACGAGTATTCAAGAGTACGTACGTACCATCAAGGATCGTGGTTTGGATGCAGCACGGCACACATAATCATATTGGCATTCTATTAGGCGACGTCTTCTGCCTGGCAGCCCTAGCTATCTCTTCTGTCTAACCTCCCATCTATAGCCATTCCGCACCCTATCCTACTTTTCCTCTTCCTCCTCTTCTTCCTCATCATCCACCCTCTGTCCCTGCTGTACGTCAATCGATAGAACAACGTGATTATAATATCTTGCTCATCCGTCAAAATAGACCTGAGTAAAAATTCCGTTGTGTGGGATAGATCAATATGAGATCTTGTTTTCGACGTGTATCTCATGTATGGCAAATGGGATTATTCCAAACCTGATAGTTACAGGTCTGGTTATTGCGAATGATCAATTGCTGATCACAAATGGATCTCACGTTGCAATTATCATATGCCCACACAACGAAATTTCAACTCGGGGCAATTATTCACCTTTTCATTCTGATTTGTTTTTTTCTTATTCTCTCTTATGCTCTGCCATCCCTTTATCGACTCGAACCATTCGCCACACCTCTTAGTTACACTTTCATTTTTTTCTATTTGTTCATCACGCGCTCGATTTAACCCGGAACTAATCGCCAAACTCTTTGCTTAAGAGGACTTTAATGCCTTTCCGATAGCCACTACAATCTACGCTCACCGATTTTCGTCCTGGAACATTCCGTAGGTGAAACGAAGAATATTTTCATGCTTACGATGTATTATGATATTGAACTACAGGGGATAAAAAGTATAATTTGTCAATTGAGTATATCATACACGTTAATATTGTCAGTGCTAGCTTCTTCGTTATCATGTATCAGAGTTAAGATTATCTTAATTAAGCACATATTACATTGCATATACGTATATAGTTTTCAAAGATATAATAATTATAGTATGAAAGCGGGTTGTTTACTGCGAAAAGGATTAATATTAATAGTCAGAAGGAGTATGCATAGTTTCTCTATTTGATAAATTAAAAATTAAGCATTTTGAGAATGAAAATAGTAGATATAAAATTGGTGCCTTCAGTGGTCTCTGAATTAGCTTCCTGTTCGGAACTTGATACGTTTTCCTACATAATAACGTATGGTAAATATGAGTTTGAGTCGAAAGTTAATGGGAAGCATTTAGGAATAACGTCAGCTTGAACGTGTATGCCCAGCATCCCTATAATAGATCAAAAGTGGAGTAATGTTTAAGGTTGGTAAAGGTCGACCAATGGTAGATTATCCCTTCATAATTCTCCATCAACATTAATTCCTCTTCTCTTCTCTTCACATGAGAGCGTACACACTTGGACTTAATTAATGTTTTCCCAACGCTGCAACTCAAACTGCGTGTTTACTTTATCGGTGCTGCTGAATCGACGCCGCCTCTTGAAATATATGAAGACTTTTGCTGCTATTCGTCAAGGTTACAGAACAACTTTTACACGTTTCAATTCCGTTACCTGAAAAATCAGCTACATCCGGCTGTCTACCGGACGACCTCATTTGAGATTTCATCCGAATGCAGAGTGAATCTCGTACTTTCATCGAATCGAAATCCTGTTACATTTCCGTAGGCATAGTAATATGAATTTGACCTGAAATGAAATTTTTATATTCGTGCTTCAAGTTCCACTGTCCGTTATATAGCAACGAGTTTATTGTTCGATGGTATGGACTGAAAACGCTGGACGTTTGTAAATGTTACTGTTTGATTTTTAATTTGGAATTGAATTTTCCCCATAAATTTTTATTCAATTAGTTCAGCGAATTTAGAATACTAATATTCGTGGCTGCATATACACATACGCACACATACACATTGCATAAACCCTCACAAATTTCATGCGATTGTTTCTAAAAATAGAATGAATATCACTCATCTCGGTTTTATTTGACTGCTTCTTCTTTCATCTCGCAAATTAGTTTCTGTGATTCTATAATGTGAAATCTTTTTTGTAGAAAGAAAGGACTCGGCAGTCTGTTTCTCGTTACTCTTGCATCAAAAATTGATTCGCTCGCGAATAACAATAGCTTTCTTATATTTTTATTTTTCTTTATACCTCCTCACGCCTTAATTTTCTCCACAAGCATTTTATAACATTGCAGCAAATAGTATATCAACTAGAAAATTATAGATCGCATGTGATGAATTGCATATTTCAAATGCATATTATATCATATAATATTTTCAAAAATACGGTTTAAACAAAGATTTCTTGAAAAGGTTTAATAAAGAATGATTTTTTGCAAAACTTAAGTAAGAAAAAGTGTGGCATAAGAAATTAAATAGATGTAAAAAATAAATGCTTAAATTTAAGAAATTGTATATTTATTATACTGCAATGTATTGAATAATATTTATGAAGTGACAAAAGTCTCCTAGTTCGATGGTTACACGGCATTTTGACGTAATCAAGGGTGACAAGAGGTTGATGAGAATTCGAGAGTGGAGAAAGGGCGAATGTCGGCAATATGGTTCAAAGGGAAGGAGCGAGAAAGTAAGTGGATAGAACTGAAAAGAGCTGAGAGGAAAAGAGAGGATGAGAGAGGCGAAAAGGGGAGGTTGACTAAGAGAGAGATCGTGATAAGAGAATGGAGAACAAATTCATGTGATCGGCTGTGCGTGAAATTATTCTAAAACTTATTATTCCTGCTGGCTATAGCCGTGGCTATGGCAACGCGATGGGTACGATATGAAAATTAATACGCGCTCAGAAAACAGAAAGTTTTCAGGATATTTTCCAATTATGAGTTCACTTCTCTTTGAGTATGCATGCGCATGCGCGTCAAGGGAACCAATAACACATTTGCTTTTGGAAGTGTTATCTTCGATTGGAGAAGAATTTTCATATTTGTAGTAATGTAGATGGCATTATTTAATATACGCGGACACTGCACTGTTCAGGTTCCATTATTAATTCTATATTTTATATTTGTAATGAATTTAAATATATATAAGTCATTTGGAAGATTAATTTTTGCGCTTTTGACAGTAATTTACGAAAATGTCTGTTTGTGCACTATTCTTACTATAGCAAGTGTAGTACAAAGACATTTCTATGTGTTTGATAATACTTTTTGATAAAGTTATACCAGGCATATATACTATAGTAGGAGTGGTAATACTTAGGAGCTTATTTCAATTATTTGTAATAATACTTTGATGTTCGAGTGTTTATATTATGATTCATTCACTTGAAGAAAAGAAATATTGAATTAAAAGAAGAAGTTACTAGTATTCGAATGTTTCATATTCTTAGACGATGCTCGAAAATATTCTTGGAGTCAGTTGAATGAATGGACAAATTTGTATTTTTTTTAACCATACGTACATACATATTTAGATTCGTATGAAATTAAAAGTTGTAGGTAACTTGTAGAATTTTTTTGGAGAGATTATTTGAAATTTGGTTGGCGGTAATAACGACGTGCAAATAACTGATAAGGACGACAGTTTGATTGGTCCATTCATCGACGAATCAGTGGTGGTCACAATTTTTGTTCCAGTACAGTTTGGAACGGATGTGGTTCTATTCTTCATGACCAAACAATATTTCATCTGAGATTGAGCATCACTGACGATATTCTCCATTATCACTAAATATTTCACTGTAAGAAGCGTAGAGGGCGAATTTTTACCCGGCTCATAAATATGGAAACTGGGCCACCTCCGTCCTTATGAGAATACATCACCCACCTTTACTTTCCTATGTTTGTTATACGGATTGCCAGCATAGTTTTCTACTCAAAAGATAGTACAGTAGGATAAAGAAAACTGTTAGAAAATCTGTAATTATATAATATTAATATAAAATATATTTACGATATACCGTAATTCAACAAATTTAAAAAAATGTCTTTTATACAACGCAAGCATGTTATGTTATGTTTATGCGTATGTTTTACGCATTTTTTCATGCTTGTGTTCCGTCCCCAAAATAGCTGTTTCTGCGACGGTGAAAGTAAGTCAGTGGTGGGGAGTGGCTGACAGTATAAAAAAGAGTACTTTTAAGTCATAGGACTTAAAAGTGTCCGAATTCGTACTCCGCGCATGCGCATTCGCAGATACATCTTAGACTACTCGACCTTTAATCTAACCTTAATTTCATTTTAAAAGATTAGCGTGTGCTCAGTGCTCCATAACCTGTGATGAAATAACAGTACAACTGTATCAAACGTTTTCTATATATCAAAGAAAATGAGTGAACTCGAGAAGAATAGTAGTGACGAATTAATTTTTTTAAAATTCATTTCAAAACTTTTGTTACATGATAGTGGGGGAGCTCCGCCCCCCCCGAACCCCCTGGCGGGGGCTCCGCCCCCTGCACCCCCAGCAGAGCTTCGCCCTGGACCCGTCCCCCCTCGCTTCTCTACATTTTCTGAATTATTTTAATTATTTACTTTTAAATACGTTCTTTGATGAAAAAACTTGTAAACCATACTTTTGTTGCATAAAATATCGTGTGTACCATGAAGGCAAGGTTTTTCACGCCTCACATATTTGCAATATTCGTCTTCGGCTCATACACGCGCTTGCCTACGACTCATATTGCAAATTTACGCTCGGCGTTAAAAGACCGAGTTTACCTCCTTGATACACAATGTACTATTACTGGACACTAGCATTACACCATACTGAACTGTATGAATTAAAAATAACTCATTAAACAACACAATTAATTTGTCTCTTAATAATTATTATATGCACGTAAGGAAATGGACTCATAATTTTATTAAAAATTCTATCTTAGAGTTTACAAATATTCAAGCAATTTTTTAATCATAGAGATCGAACGCGTATTTCATATTGAATCGTTGGCAATACCAAACGATTACGTAAGTAAATCCTGTGGTAACGTATGGCCGTTCTTCGCGATTTTCATTAAAAAACTAGATATTTGACAATTCAGTCAGGAACGAGAAAGGACAATAATTATAGAATGTGGAAATTTCAGTGTATTTCAGTGATAATAGCGTAGCTGTTAGATATAATATATGCGTGTATATGCGTGTAAGGTCCATCACTGGTAACACGTACGGTAGATGGGATGCCGAGCTGATGGATAGGTTCAGGAAATCCCAATGAAAATCCTCTATTCACTCTATTCCTCCCTTTTCCCCTGTGGATCTCACTCACAGAATCCATACAACCCTTTCGATAACTAGCAGGCGGGATAAGTGTTCGGCATCTCAAATTACATCGGAATTTCTAGATATAATTTTACATATTCTGGAGTTGTCAAATTCATTTTTTTTATAAAAAACGAAATAACGTACCTACCAATTTTGTTTTTGTAGAAAAAGAAGTGCATTCGGTGTCGTAGGTGGGAGATTTTCGCTAAATAGAAAAGTTGTTCATTCATTGAGGGGGGGGGGGGGGGTATTCCGTCAATAGGCAGTTCACTTTACGTTATATGTATATAAAGAATATTTACTTGTATTTCTGTTCGTACATGTCTTACAAAATATAACGCGCGTATTACGTAAACTATTATATTACCCATAATGTGTATTTATAATCTAGGATTTAAAGTTAATGAATTTACTTTATTAATCTGTTTTTACGATCAGATTATTTTTTATAGCGGGTTACACCAACTGAAGTTGATTCTACTAATATTTCAGTTTCACCATCGAATTCAAATGAACGTGCTAATTTAAGTTGGTAAGATACCTCTGAATAGCCCTGCATATTTATAACTGATTTGGAATAATTTTTCTTATTTAACATTCCAAATAAATTGTGTTCGTACTTCTCTTTCAACATTTTTAACACATACCTGTAAATTATCAATGCGCAGAAACTGTTAAGGAATGATTATAAAACGCAGCACTTATTTCGGACGCGTGGACTGTGATTTATCTAATTTCAAGAGTTTTGAAATAATTGGTTAGGTAGAGATTGGTAGGAGAGAGATAGACCAAGGATATCGAAGGAAAGGGCTGTTTCGTATAGAGGATAGGAAGGCGAGGGGTTTGCCTTGAAGCAAATCAGGTGTTGATTCTGTCCATTGCAATTCGCCTCCAATACATTATCCTATCTTACGCGCATGCTAGCTAACACACAGCTTTCTTTAATATTACTTTTATCCGTGCTTTGTTTCACGAATTATCGGAGTTTTTCTCCCCTAGCACTTCCACTCCCGCGTCGTCATCAAGCTAGCCATACTGCCAGGAAAAATGATTTAAATCCACCGGCTTTGCAAGCTACCGTGTCACATTCGGTTAATAAAACTGTGTGAAACAGAAAAGGACAAGGGGTAATTTTTTATATTCAGGTCATTTATCAACTTATAACGAATGGAGTATACGATTGCCTAAAACATGGAATGCCATAAAATTATCTACAAATACCGTAATAGTAAAAGAAATTTTAATAATAATTTTTGTTCTATTACCTATATAGTACTACTATAACCTAAGAATGATTTTAAATACTATTTAAGGCTAATTAAAAATTTGTTTGGTATAAATATTAATAATATGAAAAGCAAATAGTACCAGTTTCACAAGCTTCTGGTTGAACAATTTATAATAGGGACAATAACGTTCTTTCGAAAGAATAATAGAGGCGGAACCACTATGACAGTTCGTTGAAATTGACGAAAATGACACTGGATTTTTCTAGAAAAAAGACGCGTAACTTAGTGGTTGAATGATCAGATGTTGAGAGAAAAATCTGACGAATGTTGACGGAAGGAAAAGTCTTTGAGTCGAGCTAGGACGAGGAGGATAATCCGAAAATAAAGGAAAGTAATAGGGGAATCCGTAAGGGGCATGCGATTCTGCTACCAGTAAACAGAATCCATATATCAAGAGAAATCCTGCCTATCATTCTGTCTTTGTGTCCAAATATCTAACCGTAATGTCTTTTTTCCATCGTGAAAATAAAAAATCCGGCGATTGTTATAGGATCTATTCTCCAAGCAACAATCACCGATGCTTAGCCAGGATTGGAAAAACGACTCAAGCTTGGACCAATCTTGTCTGCCAAGTCTTGGTATTCAATGGTGGTCCAAGATTGGTAAAATTCCTGGCAAAACCTTGGCCTAACGTCGGCCCGAGATAGGATTCGTATCAAAATATCAAGTTTCAGCCAGATCTTGGGCCAATTTTGGTCCAGGTCTGAGACTAAATTTAATAGTCATAATTTTTACTTGTATTTTATTGCACCGTACTAATAGGTCTTATATAATTTCCACATATCTATATAAACTTACCATTGTATGCATTTTCTGAAATGTTTTTCAGTATAAAATGTTTTTATTACCGAGTTAATTGCCTCCAACGTACCAGCTGAAATTAGCGCGCTCATTAGATTCCTATGCCAAAGCCAAATTTAGGTGGCGAAAGTTTGGCCAGGACTTGTCAATATTGGACCAAGGCTGGGCCCGGTTCTCAAAGTTGGCTGGGACCATACAAGAAAAGAAAATCATCTTTTTATATTGAGTATAGAATACGTTTATCACCTTTTAACGATTATTAGCAAAAAAATTCTGAAATCTCTATAAACCTATAAATCTATCAAAAATTATCATAATAAATTGCCAATTGCCGCCATTGTGACTATATAACAAAAGAGATTCTATTATATTCTCAATTTAGAGCAACTAAACCTATTAATCATGTTACTTAATTATTCATAATTTGACGAAAATTTATAATTTTTTTCACTTTGATTAATTAACTTGCAACGCAGGAGTATGGAGTTTAAAAGCATTAAAAATGCTTTTCATGATTATGATATATTTTATAAAGTTATTTAGTCAAATTTTTTTCTACATAGAAAACCTTATTTATACTGTTAAGTATAAGTATCATACAATAACAAC
The DNA here is from genome assembly GCA_030142225.1 of Pachycephus smyrnensis. NCBI lineage: Eukaryota > Metazoa > Arthropoda > Insecta > Hymenoptera > Cephidae > Pachycephus > Pachycephus smyrnensis. Next base: position 166,543 of record JARQST010000578.1, read on the forward strand.
GGTCAAGAAGCAATTTTAATACGAGTATCTCAATTACAAATAAGTATCGATAAACCTGAGCTCAGAAGACGAGATTATATCCTAATGTAGGCGAGACTGTTCGCGTTTAAACAAGTGTAAATTACAGTGACATTCATGCATCTAAAACAGACATTACGGTCAGTAAATGTTTATTGTCTATAGCTTAAATGTTGTGCATAAAATAAGTATAAACCGATTGCTATTCGGTCTCGGACCCACAGGAAATGGTACATTACTCCTTATGACACTATCCAATGATTTTGCGCTGGTAAAACGTTTCTGACTTCAGTCATGATATGTTATAATGCGGTGATTAATTCATGGGGATTTTCACAGTAGCCTGTAACATTAATTAATATTAATATATAGTATTACTTCCTTAATGTATCTATAGTATTTAATATATTCATAGAATATATCTTAATGTATAGGATTCTTCATGATTATTGCATTAACTGAAGTTAACTCATCCATTTGATTTGCATGGTAAAACCAACTTCAGTTGGTGCAATGTTGATTAATAACCCTGTTCACAGTAACTTAGGTATGAAATTCAAAGAATAGGTGGATTAAATAAAAAACAAATAAATGCCCCAGTTATTATGCGAAAATCTCAAAAGTCTTCAAAATAGACTTCATAGCATCCAATATCCAGATGCAACATGACCATATTCCATTACTCAAATCTTTAGGATAATTTTTTTATTCTATTAAGAGATTCATTGTTCTGGTAAATTTAATAGCGCACTAGTCTATTGTGAGATCTAAATCTATTCTATATAAGATCGAGTGGAACTTGTGTCACTTAATAATGACGCCCGACAATAGTTTACAACCAGAAGCACAACCGTATTTAAATGATTAATAAAAGATTTCAAATGAAAATGAACAGTGAGGTTTAAAAAGAAGCAAAGCATAATAATATTCACAACAACTATAGTCTTGTACTTAATAGAAGGACCATAATGAGTAGGACATATCTTTTATGTAATCGTACCTAAAAATTTGTCATCGGGGATGAGCAAGGGGGTAAAAGGTGAAAAGTTAACTGAACAGAGAAGTCTATCGGACGTACAATATTTGCGATGTCCTCGAAGAAAACTAGGGAGAATAACCTTTATGATTTAAGTCAATGCAGACGTAATATCAACAGACGCCTAAGCGCAATTGTGGCTCATTCCCCATTGGCCACTGGCGACCATCGCCACGTCTCGTACGATCCTCTTTAAACAATCTGCAGCTTAACTAGTCGTAACGAGCTACCCAATATCAGATGGATCATAATACTTGCCAAGTTTATGGTACTCTTAATAACTAACTGAAGTTTTGGGAAACAATTTTCTACGATAACTGACATTCAATTAATCTAATTTGTATAATTTCTTAAAGATTTTCTATCATTAGTTCTTGGGGATCCGGCCGTAAATCTCTAGCGTATCGTGATTCATAATAATAATTTTGAGATTAAGTGGGTTTTTGGAATTTTCGAAAAAATTTTGAAAGTTTAAATGAAAAATGACAAGGATAAGAAGGTCGTGATCGTGGTAGGGTATTCATAAAAGATTGTTCCTTAATTCCAAAAAATTGTGGTAGCAATTTCCCTAGGAATGCTGAAAAGCCCCTTTGAGGCTAGATCGGCATACAAGTGGACTCTCGTATATCATAAAGAAGCGCGTTAGGGTTGGTCACCCTGACGCGAGGGCATTCGTTTGCCGGACGAGAAAGGAGATTCGCGAGCTGGTCCAGGACCAGTTCTGGTATTGTTATGTAAGTATGCCGCGAGGTCTGCCGAGTTAATCAACCCTTGGAGAGTTCGTGGACATCCTGCATTCTTCGCATATTGCCAGTGCTTCTCAATCATACACTGCGAATTTTGAGGAATAAAAGAATACGGTCGTATTAAATGCAAATACCAATTCTTTGTGATACAAATTCATTATACCGACCCTGCTATTCCTCAGTAAATGACGTAATATTTTGTAACAATTATTTTAACTTTTAGAAGATATATCTGTAGATAAGTCACGAGACTGTACTAGGATAAATAATGTTCTTACATAAATTTGTAAAAATATATGAAATTCATAATTCCAGAATGATTGTTAGGAAATTTCAATTAGATGATTTTACATTTACGTTGATACCATTCGTATGGATCTACGTAAATCATTGAATGTGTCTATACTTCTATAATAAAATACCATTTGGCAGAATCAAGGCGCGCTTTTGCGATACTTGCAATGTAAACTGCGCGTTAACGGAATTCTCGAGTGCTTTCGACGGAAGTTGGCAGCGAATCGTGAATATAAGTATTTCGTGACATCCGTCGATTTAATCAACCCTCTTGGGTGAGAGCGTGAGACAGCCTACATTCTTCACATATTGTCAGAGGTTCTCAACCATTATATCGCCAGAATATATGGAGAGAATTTGGATCAGATAAATTTTAACGAAGCTGCCATAGTTATAGTTCTCATTCCATTTCATCTAGCATATTTTTCATTCAAAGAGTTTTTCAATTAAATAATACTATACCGACTTAATCGTTAAAGCTGTACCTAATGAATAAAGAGAAATACTTGACTAATCTTATGTTGAAAGAAATTTTTGTATTAAATAGATCATAATTTATTACCGAAAATAGCAACAAATATTTCATATAAATGTTCGAAAGAATTAATCTGCAAATGAAAAGGTATTTATTGAAATGTTGTTTATTCAATTTGAAAAATACCTCTTTAATCATACATATATCCGCAGTTATTATTTATAACTGCAAGAGACCACATACATTGGTACATATACATATATATCCAGCGGTTATTAAATATTATATTATTTGGATGATTATACAATCTAGTGTCTAGTTGTTTTTTCGTTCTTTTTAGGCAAAACAAATTTTTTTATGAAAAAGGATGAAGCCGCCGGTTGTTGGGTGCTCGTGTGAAGTGGGGGTCGTTGTTTTGGCGGTGTGGAGCTGATCGATAGCGGATATCGACTGCATTGCTGTCGGGTTGCGAGCGGATCACGGGAGGAGGTCAGGGGTGGCACACGCTAGAAATGGACGGGAGACAGGGAAACCTGGATGAATCGTAGAGTGGTAGGATGAGGGTTGAAATAGAGCAGGGGGCGGGGAGGGAAGGAGGGGGTCGCAACCGAGTGGCTTTCTCATTTCACAGCCGAGGGGAACTTCCGCAGGAAGAGGAACCCAACTTCCATGAGAGACCGGGAATCTACTTCGAGCCATTATTGGCTGCTCCCCAAATCCTGTATCTCAAAAGTTACCTGCAACATTTTCATGGGCTTTCTCATTTGTCGCGTTCTAAGAAATAAAGAATTTTCGAGAGATATTTCTTCGTTGCTGAAAAAAAATAAAAAACAGTAAAATGGTAAGAGCTTTTGGTATCAGAATTAACATTTCAAAATGTATTATAACAAATTTGAATAATATTATTTCTTATGTTTTATGGGAAAATTGTACTTTTCCTATAAAGAACGAGAATATAGTCACGCGGGGAGAGTTTTACATCCCAGCAGTCAAAAATGGAAGCTCACAGCTAGAAGACTTTAGTTATCATCTACAGATATGTATGTACCTTTTAGTTGATATTTCTGTAACACAACCTGTGCAATATTAATTTGTTGCGGCCCGTTTGAACAGAGCACAGACAAGATCAATCTAGCTGGAGTGACCAACTCACCTCGCGCGATTCTTTACGAAACTTTCCTGTCAAAGACTACTTTTATCATGGTGAGTATTTTAGTTATAAATTATTAATATATTATTTAATAATCGTGTAATATTAGTTATTAACTTTACCGTAAATATGCATACAGTTGTACGTTTCGGACTTCTAGGAACCTAAACTATGCAATCATGAACAAAAATTGCATTTATTTGTTTATTTGCCGTTGCTAATAAACAAATAAAAATAGTATATTATATAAGTATACAAAAAAGCCCTCTTTTTCAAATAAAATTCGGCTGTATGTAAATGCGAACAGCTGTAGTGCTGAAAATTTTTACACTTGATTTATACATCTAGTACTACAATATACATTTCTCCTGAATTTTTCGTGCGCTAATATTTGAGGAATTAATTTAAAAAATTTTTTTAATCAATTTTTTGTAAATAAATCTTTCTATTACCAATTATTTGCAAACATTGCTATAAAATACAAGTATGCATTATTTATATACATGTATTACGCACTCACACATATAATGACAGATCGAGGAAAAATGATCCGTTAGGGTAAAATGGGCCACTGGAGCAAAATAGGCCACTGGAAAAAATTTGGTGTTCAAAAAATATTTTTTACGCGACTTCTTTGCTAAACAGTCACTTGAAACAACTTAAAGTCTCTAAAATTTAGTATTTCATGGTCGCCATATTGAATCCACCATTTTGAATGTTTTAATTCTGACCGCAAATTCGTGTTCAAGTTCACAGAAAACTTATAAGTATTAACAGTAGTGATAAATAGTTCTGTAGAAAAATCCGCCCCTCAAAGGGTTAAGAGATGCTTAAGAGGAAATATGAGTAGGTAATTTCTCTTATAGCGTCTTTTAAGGATTTTTCCGTAATAGTGTGCTAAGAGAGAGGCATAAGTAGGGTCTCTCTTATCGGTTGTCTTTTAACGACTAAAAGACGTTTCTTAAGCTAAAAGAGAGATGTGAGTAAGGGCCTTTAGTGTTCTTGGTGCGGGTACAACAGTTCATACTGCTTGTTACGGCCCTGTCGAGCGCAAGAGAGAAGTAGTTTACTGTTACGTCTCATGCCTTCCTCCTTATATATCAATCCTTATCCTCAATTATTCCTCATCACAAATAACAGCAAGCAAATGCCGGCTTAGGCACTCCACGTGCACCCCATGTGCATAATCTTAAAATTTGTCCATTACGGGGTTGGCCCTAGACAATATCCAGGCCTTTTTTTGCCGTATACTTTCTCCTACGCAACTACGTTCAGCCACTTTCTCTAATTCCGTACCACATGTTACCTTTTCATGCCTCTTCTCTCTCGCCCCCATACTTCCTTTTTGCAGTACTCCCTTCAAAAATTACAAGACGAGAGAGTCAGTTGTACAGAAGCAGCCTACCGAAACACACCGTAATTTTCACGCATCTCCAGCAAAATATCACTTGTACCTTTAGCCACGAATAAACAATCATCTCATTTAAAATAGGTGTGCAAGATTAATTTGGCGCATACCGTTGCAAGTACGTAACATTTACACAGGGGCGGAGTTGACTTATTAGTGATAGATAGGATTGTGAATTGTGGTAGTCAGGATGCGTCAAAGTTTGATAAGAAATGGTATGTTTCCTTTAGCATGGGTATAGGGCATAGTTGCGAAATACCTGCTATTCTAAAGGGGCGGTGAGTTTCACAATGTGGGGCATGCCATAACAATCCGTAAACCACGAAATATAGAAATTTTATAGAAAATCACATAGTGTTTTGTCTTACTGAAATTAAACGATATTCATTACTAACTAATGTAAATAGGTCGTAAATAGTCATTGAACGATCGTCAAACGTTGACTCCAGCCGAAAAGAAATGTCGGCCGTTATCGGATATTTGTGGACCAAATAGAGTGCCGTATAAAATGACAATAAGGGAGTGCCATCCTACCGTATATACCAGGTGACATCAATAACATTCGTTACCCAAGTTACACCCTACATAGGTATGCTAGATACGTTGGGTATAGTCGCAATAGAGAATAGCGTTGGTGGCCTGTGGCCGGCGCTGCTGTGCACGGCCCACTTTACGTAACTTATGTCGCCTTTGTTAGAGACGGCCCGGCCTTCTAACATCTATACATACTATATTTCATTCTCTACATGTATTTCTTTGTTCAACGAAATTACATACCCCTGTAGATTTTTACGATATAGTAATAATATAGAGATAGATAGTAGTTTGTCCCATCGCAAGTAACAATTTTTGCCGGGAACTATTGGAAAATTACGTACCTATAACGTTACGTGTGTTGCAGTCAGTATTATTAATAATAATTGGTACAGTTTTCGGATATGTATTTCCGATAATAATAATTGATACAGTTTTCGGATATGTATTTCCACATGTACATGATGGTGTCGTATACTACCTTATTGTTACAAAAAATATACTTATTCAAAATTCATCGTGCTATATTTATGATAAAATGTACAGTTGACAATTTTTTGTTTAAACTGATAATTGAGGCAACGTTATTTAATACTTTTTAATTTTGATTCACAAATTCCAATTATACACAAAATTAATGCGTGGAGCTTCTGATGTTTGTTTCAGTATGAACAATATTTTGCAAGATTTAAGGAGGTTCGTTACTCTCTCAGGCGAGGGAAGCTGGGGGGAGTTTCGCAGGCGCACCACGCCCCCCCCCCCCCCCCCCCCGAACCGCACTCCTTTCTGCAGCACCAATAAATTGCCGTTTTCGTCTGAGTTTCTCATAATGATAGCTACTCGGTGCAGACTAAATTCTTGATTTTTTACATAAGACATTATGAATGTATAAAATACTATCTAAATAGTTTTTTGTCGAGGTATTATATTTTTAGCTATTGATTTGTGCATAAAAATCACTTTTGTCGCCGTTCTCGTCAAGGATTCTAAAAATATTCAGGTCCACGTGTAAGACATTAAAGAATAGTCTAGGTCATCTTTAAATACATATTACATCTCTTACATTTTTGAGGAATCTCCTTAATTAGGTGTAAAGTGCCGAGGTAATTCTAAGCCAAACAGCACAATAATCTCATCCATATATATTTTAAAACAATAATAAATACAATTTAACCGATTCAAGTATCTATTGCGAACAAATTGTTTGCTTCCGTTTTCTCAGTGAGATCTCACAAAGAAATTTTGTAGAATATGTAAGTTGCGTTTGTTTAAAAAAAAGATATCATGTTACATAATTTCGTACACACATATCCGTCAGCGTACAATGTCTCTATGTGTTATCTCAGCTGCAAAATATAAACAAAATGAAATAAAAGAAAACTCCACCCTGTCTCGAGCGGACCGTCTGAACCTTATAAAATGGAAAAAAATATTCAAACCATTTCTTCGTGTCAATTCATACTCGATTTACGATTCTCTTTCTTCCCGCGGGCACGTGAAGTGGAGACTGTTATTTTCCGTTTCGAGAAGAGTATAAGAATCGAGCAGGAACGAGAGGGATTTTGCGGTATAAGAAGAAAAAATAAGGGAAACGAAAAAGATATATATATCGTTATTTTCCGAGGTACAGAATATTCTGCGAGCCCGGAAAAGTGTGTTGCGAATTGTAGGGTGGTTTCATGGAAACGTTTATTCACCATTGCAGTTACTGTTACCTATTATGTACACATAGTCTGTCTACGAATAAAATGTCTTTTAGGGGGGCCATCTTTCTATGGCTTTTAATGTAAGAGAGTCCCCTAGACTTTACGGTTTACTTTCAGATCGATTCCTTTACCTTTCCGACCTTTTACCTTTTAGTTACCTTATATACCTGCTATCGTAACTACCAGAATTGCTTTACATATATGCCAGAGAAAGGTCCTTATTGTGATAGTCCACTTTTGTGTCCACGAATAAAATTCGACGGCTGTAACTTCTGACGACTATAGGATAGTTTATGATGAGAATCGGAAACCTTTGAAAGAAGCATGTAATTACAGAACACGATTTTTGGAGCATTTTACTATGGAAAAGTAAGATCCGGAGTATTAAGATATTTGGAACGAAGATATTTGGTCATAATAATTCGCAGTACCAAGACATGGTAAACGATGAACTAGACTATTTGAACAAAAGCAAGAAACGGTCAGAGCTGTCGCGAATGCCTGACCATAGGAAACAATAACGACACTGTTAAGTACCTAGACATCGTAAATGATTATCGAATAACAAATAGAATAAAATCTATTCATAATTATTATAATTTTTAATTATATTAGAATACGTAGAAAGAGATGAATAGTTGAGTTTAGGAAAATTTTGCTCGTACTGCTTTCCTCCAACGGTGTTGGAATTTCACCATAAATGATCTTGGGAAATATTCTTATTGCTACATGTTCTCCCTTCGAAACCACTAAAAGTGTGTCTTCAACATGTTTTCGGATCCTCTTAACCAAGGAAGATATTTGAGTTTGGTTTTTAGTGGAACACGCTGTATATGAAAAATTAATAGCGCTAACACCTTCTTCTAGTATAAATAAATACTAACATCGTTCAATAAAAGTGGCAATAGGTCATTAAAGGTACTGTAAAAGAGAGAGTAGCAGTGGTATAAGAACAAGAATAAAAAAGAGAAAGGAGAGGGAAAGTCAATAATGTCAATAGAGAAAAGATGCTGCCGGTACATAAGTGCATAACGCAATCTCGTAGCACTTATTAGGCATCGCGATCTCTTTTTAAAGCTGAATAGTCACAGGGGTGGCTGAGGTTGTGGATAAGGTAGGGTAGCCCACTTCAGCGTTTTACATGACAATAGCTTTTGTACTTTTTACTCGAGTCGACCCCACTTACTTTTATTCCCGGTTTAAGAATTAAATTAGCCGATACCCTCAGCGACTTGGCAGTGGCGGTAGCAGTGTGATGGTTGTGGTGGTGGTGGCAACCATAGTGACTATAAGGTGAGTGAGCCCAAGACTGAGGGGGAATACCTACGCGATCTCCCAATATCGCCGTAAGTCACGAACGAAAGACAAGCTTCTCAAGTACCGAGAGAAGAGAAGCAGCAGGATATTGAAATTTCCCTTGAAGGAAGTATTTTTCTTGTCCAATTTCTTATTTTCTATCTTTCTTCGTTCCGGCTAAAAATCATAAAGGAACCGCCTACGCCGGTAATCCTGCTGAGCCTTTGTCAAAGACACTATCTTCCGGCTTCTCTATTTCTTGTTGAAACTAAGATAAATGTCATTTTTTTACATACTTCTTAGTAGTGAAAAATATTTATGAAACTTATTATACTTCCTCGATTGAAGATAGTCATTACTTGTCAGGAACTATCCATTCTGTGTATTGAACTTTCTACTACGGGACGGGCTGACGTAGCTCGAGTAAAAATATATGATATGGATCATATATGGGCAAAATCTATGATAGATAAGAATCCACTTATTAAGTATCATGTGTAGAAATTTCTCGAAGCACGCCCGAAAAGCGAAATCGTGAAAGCGATGAATCCGTGCAACTAATCCGACGTTAGTTGAGTCCTGACCGGGCTGGCAGTCTAAGGAAAATCGTGGTTGAGTTTCCTAATTAATTATTTGAAAATTCCTAAAGAACATGTTCTTTAGGAGTTCCTTATTAGTACCTCACGTGGTCCTGATAGGGAAAACCCCAATTTAATAATATTGTTATACTCGGAGTATTTAGATAGGACCTAATCGGGAGTACTCAAAGATTCTCTAGTGTAAGCTGACCTTGTCAGGTCGTAAATAGGTACAAGGTAGGTTAGCCCAATTAGAGATTTTAGTTCAGCAACCACAGGTGACGGCACTGTCTAACATGCTTTAATCATTTTTTTGGTGCTACATTCAATTTCTACGATATAACTTATTATTATAATAAATACAATCATTGCATAAAAAAGCTCCTACTCTGTCATTCTATACGTATTCATATACACGTGGAATGATGGCGTTACACGCTTAAAAAGTCTTATAACGTAACTATAACTCTTAACCAAAGTAACGTTTATAAACTAGGCTGGTGGCTCAGTGAGTAGAGTGTCATACTTCTCATTCTGAGCATTCCAACAATCACAGGTTCGAATCCCCTTCCCAGCACTACAAACAGATGTATCCAACAACCACGAATACACATAAGCGTTCATTTTTTGACATTTGTTCTAATTACACAATTATTCCATTGTGTCAATTGTATATATGATATATATTAAGGAATATTAATAACCTAGTAAATTTTCTATGCTTCATGATACTGGAAGAGAATTCAAATTTAAGATTGCGATTAGATCTCTGTTCCGGCGTTGGTCAGAAAGCTGACTAGCGCCCGGATTATATTTATGGAAAAATACACAGAGCCTAGTTGGAGCCACGATGCAATTCTTCTATACGGGATATAGATTAAGTATTACAAATCTCGTATGCAATAACTGATCGATTGAACCATACTTCTATAGGTATGGTACGTATGTAGCTTAAACCTTAACTTCAGAGGTTATTAGCATTTAATATTTTCTATGTATCGATTATGTATAGAACAAGTATATAACAAGTTTATTATAATAAAATGCTTTGTCTAAAAAGCATATGAAAATTCTAAACTATGTCCGGAATGAATAAGTCTACCTCGTGTATATAAATTTTATAAGGGAATGATCAATATTCGATCTATGCTTGATCAGGATGATCATGCTTGATACTAGATCAATGCTTCATCATCCTTAGTATGGCTACTGGTAATATACCATATTTGAGCTATACCGTTATAAAATATGATTCATTTAAAAATATAGAATCGTCTCACTGGCTATACTTTAGCCATACTTATCAGATAGACTTATCCCAGATATGTACAGTGAACGTCATTAATGGTGTCTAGCTTGGTGACACCGTGCGGTGAGGTAAGACAGGAGAGTGGGCGGTGACTGTCTACGCACTGTGGTCCGTGCGTGCGACCGACAGAGCACTACGATGCGAGTGAGACGCAGAAGCGTCGCAAGTTGCGTCCTTTTCTCACGGCACGAGTGCGAGCGAGACGGCAATAGGGCCCGATGTCGCACTCCCGAGTTTAGTGGGGCAACTTCTCCTCCGCTCGCTCTGAAGAGCTCTGAACAGCATGTGTCCGGGTACTGGACGGATTATTAATTTACCATAAAT